>CAIGRL010017302.1:0-23110 GCA_903798325.1 Fraxinus xanthoxyloides | reverse complement strand
CCATGGCCTTATCATGTATAACCTTGCAAGCCAATCACCCCATAGTATATTGATGAGGAGTTTTGTCCCAGTGCTGTGTTATCTTACTTGTGGCCGTCTGATGAACCTCAAAGAAAAGCTTATAATGGTTGGAGGAATCTGGAAACAGGATTGACCCAACATCATTAAGGGGATCGAGATTTGGTTTATTATTTATGAACATTCGTGGTTGTTTTTGATGTAATCAAATATTTGATATATGAATTACTTCTTGAAGAGTTGGAATAACTCTGAAAAGCATTTTGAGAATTTGTGGCTGCAATAACATCTTAAAATGACAGGAAAGATACTACTCATAAGCAAAATATGAAAAGTTGTATTTACACAAATTGCACTGGGATTGGACATCACTACAATCTGCTCTTCGTCCCAAATGAACAAAATAAACACATAAAGTTTACTTTAACTACACCTCCCAAACTTTACATTGTGCCTGCAAACTTTAACCATGCATGCCAAACTGAAAATGCACATCAGTTAACTTTCCCATTCTCCTAACAGGATGCAGACAAAAAATAATACCAGATAGATACAAAAAACCAATGTAAATTGCTACTGGTATTAATTTACATAAATCACAGCATCATTTACAAAAAACCATTCGCTTCAAAATGAATTGGAACATAATTCATTTTATGTGCGTCTGTGTGTCTGTTCCCACATTCGGATCTCCTCTTGATGTTGACAGCTTCAGACGTCATCTTTTTCTTGCCCCTGCAGCTCTCCATTTAGCAGAATTCGCATCCTCTATGTCATGCACTTCGTTCACGCCTTCGTCAAAGTTCACATCATCAGTTGGAACCGTGCATTGCCTATTAAAGTTTGACAGACTCAACTACAACTAGCTGTTTTCAAATCAGTTAAAACATTGCAGCATCCTTTCCAATTGAGTTGTCACACAACTTCTATTTTTTCTGGGCCTAGCAATTACACAATAAAAAAAAACAGAAATAAGAACCTACAAAGATAATCATGTTTCAAAATACAATAAGCTAGAAATTATGTATTTTATCTAAAATTCCAAAATAGAGGCAGATAAAATAAGTCCAAAAAGCCCACTAAAATGACTGAATTACATTCATCTGAACGGTCCATGCGCACGCCCTCAAGAATGTAGAACAATGATGGATTGTTTGTTCACATTCTTCGTGATTCGATTTTGGGGATTAGGGTTCTTGAGGTGAAATTTGGGATCGCGACATAGAAGAATGGGCGATTGTTTGTTCACGTACTTCCGATTCGATTTTGGGGGTTAGGGTTCTTGACGTGAATATTTGGGGATCAATTGAATTGGGGAAGATGATTTTGGCTCTTGGCGAATGAATGTGGGAGGAGAAACTGAGTTCACCATTTGCAGCAATTTCATTTTGTTAAGTCATTTTTATGAAATTTGTAAAGTCGTGTTTGGTAAAGTTCAATTTAATTTTGCCAACGTGGAAGCTCATTTGGCACTAACTTACCACTTGGAAAAGATTTAACTGGCCAGCTCATTTTTCCATCGTCCACGTAGGCACGTCTATTTACTATTTTCATTGGGTGAGTGATGGAGTTGGACGAAACAAAATTCAATTGAGACAATTAATGAAATTCAAGGAATAAGCCGTGACATATTATAAAGTTTAGTGGTCAATAAACATTTAACTCCGCGATCGCATCACCAAGTCAAATCCTCACACCCACCACAAAAACCAATTTCAAAAGTCAAAATGCAAAATCTATAACAAAATTTGAGATGGTGGAACATATTTCAATTTGATTTAAGATTTGGTTTTCAGATCTGATTTCATATTTGAAATGGGGTTGTGGTCCATAGCGGTTGAAAAAGGAGGTGGTGGGGGCGACAGGTTGGTGGTGGTAAAAGGTGACGGCGGCTAGTGCGGTGGTAGCTATCGGATTGCTTCAAATACTTGGCATTTGGCAACAGATTGCTTGGATTTAGCTACCGTGGAGGTTATATCGGAGAACCGAGATGAAGGTCTCACCGGTAACTCGTCGCCTGACTCACTTTTCTCTGACTTCGTATGGCGGTGGTGGTGGTGGGTTTTGGAAGGTTTTCTCCTTTCATTTAGAAAAACGGTATTATCTAAATAAATCTGACTAATAAGGGAATCCTATGTCATATATGTCTTACTCATCATATAAATTTAACTGACCTCTAAATTTTTTTGGCTGCATCTAGATCCTTGGACGTATTCAAAAAGTGCAGTACACCCAAAATTATGATAGAAATTTGGATGAAATCTTTGATATAGTTTTGGAAATTAGATATTACTGTAGTTGGGTGTGTTAAGTGAATATACAAACAATTAAATAAATCCATTATTAGATTACTCTCCATAATTTGATTTGCAATCTGATTGGTGAGTCAATTACCATTATGTTGCAGAAAAGTGATTTTACGGTACAATAAAAATAAATAAATAAAATAAAATAAAAATGGACTTAGTCAAAGTAGGTGCCATGTCAAAGTTTGAATCAGACGTTTTCCAATTTTGAATATTAATCTGATATATGTACAATCACACGTTTTCCAATTTTGAATATTAATCTGATATATGTGCATGTTCGAATCACAATTTTTCCAAGTTTTGATACACAATCCTGTTTATAAGCCTGTCAAAGAATAGTTGGGGAAGGTTTAGCAGTTTTTTTTTTTTTCCTCCTAATTTTTTTTTTTTTATTTGATCATTTACTCAGATGTCTTGATTTCGTGTAGCCTATCTGAGCTTAAAATGTTCCTGCATATGGCTTGCTTGCTTTCACTGGCGGTAGCACTCCCCTCAAATGCCGCCACATCCCCTAAGCCTGGCTGTGAAAGCAAATGTGGAAATCTACAAGTTCCATATCCATTCGGTGTTGGAATCGGGTCGAATTGTTCTATGAGCTCAGACTTTGATATTTACTGCAATACGACTTACAACCCTCCAAAAGCCTACCTTCCCCGTGCTGCTTCTCCCTTCGAGGTTTTAAATATTTCAGAAACTAAAATCTATGTTAAGAACTGGAGGCAACAGCAGATAGTGGCATGTTATGCCAGAAAAAACTTGGGAGAGAGTGTTTCGTTAGAAATAGACTACTTTGCTAATAGTCCATATACCTTGTCTGATGCAAATCAACTCACAGTCTTTGGTTGTGATGACTTGGCTATTGGACAGCATTTATCAAATGATTCGAACATGAGTACCTATGGTGCAGGTACTTCTTGTGCGCCTTACTGTGAGAGCCCGGTAGTTTCTGGTGGTATGGGATCTTGTCCTGGCGATGGCTGTTGCCAGACCTCCTTATCCAAGGGTAAAAAATTTATGATGATTCGCCTAATCAACATGGAGAATAATTGGCAGCGTCTCAAACTTTTCTCATGCAGCTTTCTATCCCTTGGAATGATGAACATAAATGGTTTCACTTTCCGTTTATCTGACCTCAATGATTCAACATTTCTAAATAAGTATCCAGCATTAACGGATATACCATTAGTCTTGGACTGGAAGATTGGATCCCAAAATTGCTCCGAAATGCAGAATTCTAGTAGTTATGCATGCAAAGAGAATAGTTATTGTGTTGATTCTGATGCTGGTGTTCAAGGATATCATTGTAAGTGCAGGGAAGGATACGATGGCACCCCTTACCTTAGCCCTGGATGCCTTGGTCAGTTTTACTATTACTACTCTTATTTAATTAAAATCGTATTTATTGTGCTCAGTGTAACCAATCTAACAATCGTTTGTTGTGATGCTTGATATGGTGCCAGATATTAATGAATGCCATAATTCTCCTTCTCCATGCCACTCAAATGCGAGATGCGTCAATACACCAGGATCCTATATTTGTTCATGTCCCAAGGGTTATTATGGCGATGGAAGGAAAGAAGGTACCGGTTGTATTCGGATGCCAGGATCCAATAGCAAAGTGGCAATAGGTAATTTTCAATTAATTTTTATGCATGTTAAATCTTCATTTTAAGTGGGGTTTAGTGCTTCTCTCTAGAGGGAGGGACTCCAAATCCATCAAATTCTTTGTTTGGATAACATATTGCAAAATGATTAATCACGTGTGTGTAAACACATCATCTTCATGTTTTGGTACTTTAGCTTCCGTATGAGAAGAATTTATAAACGATTTAATTAATAAATTACATAGAAATTTGTGGTGGATAAGTGAACAGTACTAGTGGATCTATTGAAATGTGTTAACTGATTTATAATTTTTTTTTTCAAACGGAGGCCTAATTACGTCATGACTTTTCAGATAGATTGATATGCACTTTTTGGTCATATCTTTTAGGATATAGTTATCCATATATAAAAACTTCTATATTAATTGAAATATTTAGCATTAATGTTGATTTAATTACAAACTACTTGAAAATTGTTAATCATGTTTTAAAACTTCAGGGGCAAGCTTGGGTGCAGGAATGGGATTTCTGCTACTATTATTGGCTTGTTTTTGGTTGCTCAAATTTCTAAAAAAGAGGAAGAACAAAAAGCAGAAAGAAGAATTTTTCAAACGAAATGGTGGCCTTTTATTGCAGCAACAAATATCAAAACATGAAGATATACTTGAGAAAACAAGACTTTTTACTGCTAAAGACTTGGATATGGCCACTGATCACTTCAATGAAAGCCGAATACTTGGCCAAGGAGGGCAAGGGACAGTTTATAAAGGTATGTTATCCGATGGAAAACTTGTAGCAGTAAAGAAATCGAAGTTGGTAGATGAAAACCAAGTGGAGCAGTTCATTAACGAGGTTGTCATACTCTCAGAAATCAATCAAAGGAATGTAGTAAAGCTATTGGGATGTTGTTTAGAAACAGAAGTTCCTTTGCTAGTTTATGAGTTCATTTCAAATGGAACCCTTTTCGATCTTATCCATGATGATAGTGTTGAGTTCCCATTTTCATGGAACATGCGCTTGAAAATTGCAGTAGAAGTAGCAGGAGCACTTGCCTATCTCCACTATGCAACTTCCGTTCCAATCTATCACAGAGACATCAAGTCTAGCAACATACTTTTGGATGAAAAGTATGTAGCAAAAGTTTCAGATTTTGGAACTTCAAGATCAATTGAATTGGATAAAACTCATCTAACTACCCTAGTGAAAGGGACGTTTGGATATCTTGATCCTGAGTACTTCCAGTCAAGTCAGTTTACAGAGAAGAGTGATGTATATAGTTTTGGAGTGGTTCTTGTCGAGCTTTTGACGGGAAAAAGACCAATATCTTCAGATAGAACAGAAGAGGAAAGGAGTTTAGCTACTAGATTTTTGTTGTGCATGGAAAGAAACGATCTTGAAGCAATTCTTGACGCCAAAGTTTTAGAGCAAGGTAAAAGAGAAGAATTGACCGCTGTTGCAAAAGTTGCACGAAGGTGCTTAAATTTGAATGGGAAAAACAGGCCAACTATGAAAGAAGTAGCCATGGAGTTGGAGGGTATTAAAATGTCTCAAACAGTTTCGACATCTGTAGAAACAACATTCGAAGGAGCAAGGCTTCTCAATGCAAAATCAGTAATGCTCCCGGGTGCTGACTACACATGGACAAGTACTTCTGAGAGCACCTTCACATCATCTGACGTCTCTCCTTTTATGACCAAAACATTTTGATTTTAAATAGTATTTATAGGTAACAAAAAGTAGATCTTTCTATGGTAATAAGTAGGCATTTATAAAACCATTGTAGCTCTAATAAGCACGCAGTTTGTGATTTTTAATGGTTTCTATGTCATGAGGTAGCAGATCTTTCAGATTATGTGATCTTTCTAAACTATTTCCTATATAAAACCAATCAATTTGAAAATGATGAAATGAAATGGCGCAAAATCATTTGGCTCTGCAATCCATGAAATAAACTAAATTCTTGGAATACAAATTAGAATTTGTAAAGTTTAAAATGTAGTGAACAAAAGATTATTACAACTACAATGTGGAAACATAAACTTTCAAAATGTAAGACTGAACCAATAAACCCAAAACTTCTTCAACACCACTAATGGTGTGTCATATAACGTTGAACTCAGAGTTTTGCCACACCGGATCATGCACCGTTGTCCACAAGAATGACAATGAATATACCAAGAAATGAATCCACTGGAAGCCACCAAAAATCTCGCCAGAGATATAACTTCTCCCACTTGGTTACATCTCTATGCTTTCTGTCCTTTATTCTCCCAAGTCCAAGTGAAACAAGTGAAAAAGTCTTGTAATTATAAAGCCAAAAAACCATTTGAATTCGAATTCAAACGTTGTACTATGAAAGAGACATGACTAGCAGAGTAATTGACCACAAGATGAAATCCAACCATTGAATTTACTCTATGGTCCATAATACACATCAACTAGCACAATCATTTCAAAGTGCTTAAAACAAATACTCATGTGCTAAGTGAATTTAAGTTATCCACCTCACATAATTTGATTGATTTGTTAAAATTGTTCTGATTATCAGACATATAGCAAAGGTTGATAAATATCAGGAAACCAATGAAAGAACAAATTGTACAAAAATCCAATTGTTCCATCAAACCAACCACCACTAGAAAACTCTCAAATCACCAAGTTAGATCAAAAACTCATCCACTACTTTTGGTGACCAACAGATATGGATTGCCTTGGCCTGCTGTGGCTAGTCCAAGCCTTGATCTCGAGTGTTGCCTGGTGATCATTCTCGTGATCTCAGGATGAGCCTCTGATCCACCGGTAATATTTTTCTTCGACTCTCGCTTGACTTTCTTGACTTGGCTGTGAATTGGATGATCATTGCCTTTCTTATCTTCTTGTTCCTCCATTCGCATAGTTGTCAATTGCAGCAGCAGAACAAAGACCCTATTTGTCACTGATTTTGCCCTTCCAAGTTTCCACACCGTCCCGAATCCTCCCACAAGTATTTATACAAATTTGTGTGTATAAATAGGGGGGTGGGGAGAACAGAAAGTTGGTGGGTATGTATAGTTTGGATTGGACTGGCATGAGACAACAATTTTGACCGTTTTAAGAAAATTCACGTGTACTAAGTTAAGTCTGTCTTAAGATGATCAATTCGTCAATTGAATGGAGAATTTGATTTCATAAGAATTAGTCAAATTAGAGAATAACGCGGGGTGGATCCTTTCGTTTTGACCGCAAACCAAACGGTGGAGTGCTTTGAATTTGAATTGAATTAATTAAGGTAGGTAGGTGCGTGTGTACACTTATATTAACAGTTATTCAAATAACCTTTTTATTTTTTTTCAATTAAACTAACGTCTTCCATTACAACGAACATTCGGTGCACAATAGAATTGTGATAAAAAATGTTTACAAGAGAAAATCGCACTCTCATCTTCTTCAACATCTCTCTCTTTTTGATGATTATAATAAAACTTAAGGACGGCTTGCTATTTAAAATATAAAATGGGGCAAAAATACAATTTTACAAGAATACAAATTCCTAAACAATTACAAATGAAATTTCGATCCGAGGTTCCACCCCCCACACCCATGAAAGGGGGCACCCTTTCTATTTCCCCATGGAGGTCGATCCACGATCAGTTCAACGAAGTGATAATAATTATAATAGACAATAATTAGGCTTCATAATTTAAGACATTTCACTCTTGTACCAACACAACCTTATCTTTTTTATGAACCAATAATCTGGTCAAATTTGTTTCCCATACAAATTTACTAAAAATGAGAAATATGACCGTGATACATCACATCAAACCTTCAAATTTGAATGTCTATCTCTTGTGTGGGGCCGAATAACGGCTATATAAATATGACCGTTATACATCACATCAAGCCTTCAAATTTAAATTTCTATATCTTATGTGGGGTCCAATATTTTTCATTCTATTTTTACAATAATACGCATGAAACGTAGGCTTAATAACATTATAATATTTTCAAATGCTTTGCTGTAAAGATCATGTACTTTATTAATTCCTCAAGCTCGTCGTATTAATGACCGACATGACTTTGAACCCTTCTCGGACGCAGACGCGTCCTACGTGCAAAATACCTATGATTATGACCAGACTAAGCTTACGCACGCCTGCCTTTCCCAGAAAATACAGCCAGTCATTTACCCATCGGCTACTAATTTTCCCATCCCATTTCTATTGTCCGCACGCTTCCATTAATTTCAAAAATTAACAAGAACTTCTACTTTTTCTTCACGAGGGATTTTCTGCGAACTTACCAGAAATTGGGTTCTATAAATTGAGAGATTTATTTTCTTTCTTGGTCTTTGTTTTGTTTTATAAGTTTTTCAATTTTTTTTTTCTTTCTTCCAATACAAATTACAATGTTAATCAAGAAATTGGTATCTCTTCCTTCTCGTTCAGGACGGCATTTGCAGCGTTACAATCAGGGTTGTCGTCTAGTTGTTGGGTATGTATTCTTATTCTAAAACTCTCTTTTTTGGTGGGGTAAGACAATTTTTTCANTTCTATTGTCCGCACGCTTCCATTAATTTCAAAAATTAACAAGAACTTCTACTTTTTCTTCACGAGGGATTTTCTGCGAACTTACCAGAAATTGGGTTCTATAAATTGAGAGATTTATTTTCTTTCTTGGTCTTTGTTTTGTTTTAAAAGTTTTTCAATTTTTTTTTTCTTTCTTCCAATACAAATTACAATGTTAATCAAGAAATTGGTGGCTCTTCCTTCTCGTTCAGGACGGCATTTGCAGCGTTACAATCAGGGTTGTCGTCTAGTTGTTGGGTATGTATTCTTATTCTAAAACTCTCTTTTTTGGTGGGGTAAGACAATTTTTTCATGTTGGTATCTGTCTGTTTGATGGTTTATTTTCTTTTTTTGGTATTCTTTGGGAAATTGAAACAAGGGTTATGGGATTTTGATTCTGAAAAAGATGATTGCCATATAGATTTATCCTCTTTATTTCCAAATTTTGTCAGATGTATTCCATACAGATACAGAGAAACCAAAACATCACCTCCAATTCATGGAACCTTAATTGAAGAATTGGAAGTTCTTTTGATTACCTCTCAAAAGAGTCCAAGGATGATGTTCCCAAAGGTACACTATCGTATTCATATTGTAAGAATGATTTCATGTCCTTGAATGTTTTGTTCACATTGTTCATTTTTCAATGAAATCAATAGGGTGGTTGGGAAATTGATGAAGATATAAAATTGGCAGCTACACGAGAGACAATGGAGGAAGCCGGTGTGGTCGGCACCTTAGGGGTTAGTACCTATTATTCTTATCGACTACTTTTCTTTTTTAATCATGTCCAGTGTACAAAACATGACCAAAAGCTTTATTTTGCTCCATTGCATTTTCTTACAGGATAAATTAGGCGAATGGATTTTCAAGAGTAGAAGCCAGGACACATTTCGTGAAGGCTACATGTTCCCTATGCTGGTCACAGAGGAACTCGATATTTGGCCGGAGAAAGATGTCCGTCAGCGAATATGGGTGAGTTCCCTTGTCAAAGTCTATAATGCTGCTGTGTAACGAGTACTGATGTCAATTATAATCTTGTTTCACAGATGACAGTCAATGAAGCCCGGGAAGTATGCGCACATTCATGGATGAAGGAAGCTTTGGATGCCTTTTGTTCATCGATTCACACCTCTGAAAATAAGGAGAAAGAATTCCTTTAGTATAGAATTTCAAAAGAGCTAAACAAGGAAAGGAAGAAATTGATTACTGCTTAGTTAACTAATGGGGTAGCCATCTTAGCCAAAGCAGGAAAAGGATTCATGTAGCTCGACCCTTTCCAAGAAACCACGTAAGGGAGTTTAATAATGTGGACTTGTTGTGAAGGTAGGGAGAGCCTATAGAGGAGATGTACAAAATATTGAAGTTGATTCTTTTATGCATTGAAATTCATTGATTCTTTCATAATGGTTTTGTTGTCAAATTTGAACTTGCTTCTTGTGTTCATTGAACTCCATTTATTCTTTAGGATAGAATGGAGATGGGCAATATTGGTGGGTCCGTTGGCTCAATTTGATCCTCAAATTTGGAAGATGATCCGAGTTTTGATCCACCCACTTTTATATCCCCTATTCAAATACGGTTTAAAAGCAAAAGGTAAAATAAAACTCATATTTGATTTCCACTTTTTAAAGCACCTTGTCAAAAAACTATCCGTTAGATCATACTACCCTAAATGCTGCAACTATCAGTTTTCTGACAGGCGCATGGGAAATGAGAAAGAAAAAACCAATTCATAGCAAAATCTGATTACGAAGAAATCAGAAATGCCCGTTTTCTTGAAAATCAATAGTATATTTTTATCAAAAAGCTTAACACGTCTACAAGTTATTTATTGGTAATATGTTGAGCCTGTCGCCTAAAAGGGTATATTTTTAATTTTAAAAGATAATATGTGCTTATTAATTATATGAATTTTGTTAGTTGTACATAAAAATGATAGGAGCTGTGCTATTCATACCGAAAATGGTTGATCGACACTCACAATGGGGGGAGGCCACTTTTCTTTTTGGAATTTTTTAATCACGTGGGGCCCGTCGCATGTGAGAGGTAGTCAAATTCATTGTCATCCATTTTCGATACAAATGGAAAAGCCCAAATAGTAGATAAGTGGTTACCGAAAATGATATGGAAAGAAAAGATTGGATGAAAAAGTTAACTGTGTTTTAAATTGATAAATGGTAGAGTGCCATAGGGACATTATGTAATCCCTTGTGTAAACCATGATATACGTGTAGCAATGTCCTAATTATATTTAATCTACAATGATATCCACTATTGATTAACTAGTGTTCAAATTTAACGCGTCTAATAGGACTCGTGAAGAAATACCAAAAAGTTGACTATGGCTCAATGCCATTGCGCTGTTTTCCTCGCTGCCATCGTCAAAAGTTACTTGTATATACGCACAAGTATACATAGAAGAGGAGACAGAGATAGATTCATATAATCCAATTTTGATGAAAACTGAAAATTGGTTTGGTTTGATTTGTTCTATTGGTTTAAAGGGATTTGGGGAATTTTCAAGGTTGTGACAGTGAAGATGACAATTGAGTATCAAAAGGGGTTTGAGGCCGAAGCTGTCACTGGATGCTTTGGCTCTTCATTGCACAAGCAAGTGATGATCCTATGCTGCCATTTTTGCTGGTTCTTTATGAACTTAATATGATTTGTTGCTACTGGGGTGCAGTTAGGGTGGGGGTTAAAGATTATCTCAGAGAAATTTTTGTTTCGATTTTACAATCAGGGGTGGCACAATTGATTTGTGCTTCTGGCATCGTTGCATTTAACACCTCTTTACTCATTAATATACCATCAAGAGTTTGTTCTAGTTTGTCTCGAATGTC
Organism: Fraxinus xanthoxyloides; assembly: GCA_903798325.1. Lineage (NCBI taxonomy): Eukaryota > Viridiplantae > Streptophyta > Magnoliopsida > Lamiales > Oleaceae > Fraxinus > Fraxinus xanthoxyloides. The sequence continues at coordinate 11,786 of CAIGRL010017302.1, read as the reverse complement.
ACATAAGAAACGAAGGCAAAAAAAAAAAAAAAAAAATTAGCTAAAGGTTTCGCTGTTTCTGGAGTTATCTATGGATGAACCAAGTTGAAGAGCAAAAAATTATTCATGTAATGGACCTCAAACGTATTGAAAATAAGGCTTAATTTTCTGGTTGAATCTATATGTATAGCGTTAATAGAAAATCAAGTCATTTTTTTTTTTTTAAGATTTTTATTTCTCAATTTTACTTCACATGCTTCATCATTTACAACATCAACTCGTACAGAAGTAACAAAACCGAATATACTGAAAAGGGGGCAAGTGTTCTCATTTTTTTGAAGAAGAAACAAAAGTTCAGTTGAATGGTAAAGACCATTGATTTGTACAGAGCTGTGCAAATTACAACACATTAAGGGACTCAAACCAAATGAAACGACTCTTTACAGCTAAAATTGAAGCCCTTCACCACAGGGTTTCCAATATTCATGCTCTAGAATTTGTCAGGTGGATCGTCTTTCAAACCTTGGGTAAGTAATTCGTAATTGATAGAAGCGAGTTGGGACAGGTTCTGTAGTGACAACGAACAAAATTAAATCACCACATAGCAAACGACAATAGACCATGACAGCAGGATATCCCACTAACTGTTCATTTCAAAAGCAATATTTTCTTGGTGTGTGGAAAAAGACTCGGAAGTGCGAGATCTCCATTGCAATTTTTTCTTCTCGATTTGGTAAAAATTGGAGCTCGAATAGCTTTCATATTAAGGACAAACCACTCTAAACATAGACATTTTTGTTTTTTTCGTTTCGTTTCATTATTGATCCTACGATTGGGATTTGGTTTAACATCATATGCCCTTACTTCTTAAATTGAAATTTTGCTTCTTTTTTTTTTCCCCAAAAAAATCATTATTTCTTTTTCCTCACTTTTAAGTAATATATATTTTTGGATGTCAATGACCAATAAAATCAAATATGAATAATCCCATAAGCAGACCATTGAAACATGTAAACTTATTAAACTCAATTATTATACTCTCTCTATTTTTTATTTTTATTTTTAAAAGTATCTTACATTTAAAAAGTCTCCTAGAAACATTCTAATCCATAACATAGGCGCTAAGGACTATAGAACATACAACAAAAAGAATTGAGCAGCTGATATGCATGAGATTACCTTAAACGAGAAATTGCTGAAGGAATAATCGATATCAGCACCTAAGTTGAGTTCTTCAATACCCCCGCATTCATCTCCCTGTTCATGAACCCAATTAAAACCATAAACGAAGAACTAATACATAAACCTCAAATTGGTCCAAGACAGAAAATACAGCACCAGTTCATCATGTCGAATGCTCAAGCAACTACCGGTATCACTCAGGCTACCATTGTCACTGGAAGTTTCAAAATCACTAGCTGCATAAACCTGTTCATCCGAAGGATTCCAGGAGAAGCGACTGGTGTCCAGTGCACTCTCAGATGCAGGGACAAAAGCAGCCTGGAAAGAATAGAAGCATTACTAGGCATGGCTAAGTTTTAAGTTGTATTTAATTCTTGTTAGACTGAAACAAAATATTTCTGAGACCAAAAGGAACATATCTCCTCGTGTAGATCAAGAAATAAGGCAATCAAACCTTTTGTCTAGCAAGTGTGTGCCAATTAATATCTCTGAAAAACGGATGCTGTTTCACCTGTATTGTAATTTTTCCCTTGGGTCAATCATCGTTCCAACAAATAGAGGATGTCATCAGAAAAAATATGAATAATTATACCTCTGAGGCTCCTCTAGCTCCAAGTCTCTCATTAGGATCTTTTTTCAGTAACCTAAAAACAGGAAAGAGCAGCAGATCACTTTCTCAAATTCAGAAAATGAAACAGATAGAAGGTTGACAGTACCAGGGAACCAATCGTTCTGCACTAGAGTGACCAATCTATTGCTAGAAAAATTAAGGATTCACCATCAATCATGAAGGGCAAGTATAGCAATGGCGACAGTAAAAAAGTCGCATTCCTGATTTCTTAACTATTCTTTGAAGTACATAATGAGTAACAAACGATGACAAGTTCATGATAGAAACTTTATGAGAACAGTAAGTTTTGTGAGTTCAAAATAAAGTTCATATGCGACATCTTGTTGGGTGTGAAGCATTTGTTAGAGAGGTGACAGGCAAAGAAATCACTGGCATTGAACTTCTACAGCGACTAACCTTTACACTAATTATTGGCGACATCATAATTTCATATGACAAAATCCTCATCTAAGGAGACAAGCATAATGTAAGTAACATATTCTTGATCCCCGACAAAAGCATAAAAATTACCCAATGCATATCCAAGATATTGAAGAAAACCTAGATATAATAAGAGAGATTTTTCCAGAGAAGTGATAGCAAGCCAACTAAAATATAGACCAAGATCAAAATAATATTGTGGCCGTTATACAAATATAATCTCCATAATCTAGTTAAAAAAAATAGTAAGGCTTCTCTTACTGATCAATAAAATCATGTGCTTCAGGACTCATTTCTTCAGGGACCCGAGGCCAAGATATCTTGCGGTTGAGAATATTATCAAATATTTTCTGCAACAATATTAAAATGATAAGAATACAACCATAGAAGGTACTTGGTGGAAACTACAGGAGGGCAAAATTCATTGGAACTAGATGAACCTAAAAGTACCGAGACCAAGAACCGGACTGGGTTTTTTGTATTCTTATTTTTCAATATTTAAAGGACGCCAGACCGGTTCAGTTTCTCTTTCATTGAGATCCGATCAATTCTCTACTAGTTAGAAAAGAAGCCATAATAACCAGTTTGGTCTAGTTCTTACAAGAACCACCAACCCCCAATGGAAACATTCATATACATTTTAATGATAATTAACATAAAACCTGAAAGAATTTCACCAGTTGACATAACCACACAAAGAATGTAAAACTCTATTACAAGGGATTATTAGTGAGAGCTTTGTTCTTTTAGAATGGCAAGTGTCTTTGAACTTTCAAATGCTCCATTCACATAACAAAGTCTTTGGTACCATATTAACACCTTTGGTAATGCTGATTTATCACCACATTCATATGAATCCTCAAACCCTCACAAACTTCTGGGAAACTCAATAACGTCAAGGATCATAGTGGAGAAGCAGACGCATGACCAACTGTTTCTACCTCTTCACAAGTTAAAGTACAGAGGACAGAGGGTAGAATTTACAAACATGTACAAAACTGTACGCTAAAATAAAATGTTAAAGCTATTTACTAACCTGAGGATGCTCAGCATTGAAAGGAGGAATTCCAACGATCAACTCAAATAGTATAACACCAACAGACCACCAATCAGCAGTAAAGTCTGAGGAAATGCAGAATATTCCATTATAACATTGCCTTCCTTATCGATCCAGTAAAACAGTAGACTACATCCAGCAAAATCACAAAACTTCACGCAAGATATTTTTTCATGTCATTATGCCATCATGTTCTTAAAGCACCATTACAAGTAAAATGATTATCAAAGTAATCAAAGAAATCATGAGCTTTTATGCTGTAATTTATATGCAATTTACTCCACAATGGACAGATTTTTATCATTTCTCGAAGCAAGCTTCATGTTCCAAAACTGATTACTGTAATGAATTTAGGAAGCTATCATGCAGTAAAAATATCAGTTGTGATTCCACTATTGTTTTGCTGTCCATAGTTGCAAAATTCTGCAAAGTCTTTGATGATACCATCTACTACCAATCATCGATAGAAAACAATGTCACCTTTGCAAATTTCACTTTTTAATCAATTTTGATTAAGTTATCAACATTATCTTCACCTTCCCCTTGTGTGCAATTCTGAATGGCAGTTGGCTATGACAGGAAGGTGGCAGTGTGATTGCAAGGACTTGAGAGAGCTGAAATATGGATCTAGAGAGTCTGTTGGGGAGAGGGAGGGATTCAACCAAAAGAAAAGTTGATGATCTCATGATGGTTATGATTAGCTTCTTGAGGAGTGTGACAGTCGGCTATTTTTTTAAATGCCATATTACAATTGTTAGGTATGTGGCCACGATTGTTAAGATCTGTTAAATTGGAGTGGTTCATTGCTCAACATTAGACTACAAAAGAAATAAATGATTACAAACCATGCCCAGTTCCTAGAAGAATCTCAGGTGCCAGATAGTCTGGTGTACCCACAGCAGAGCGTTTCTTCTGCCTTTCTTGCTGATGCTCAGATGCAAACAATTGAGGTTCATCATCTTCCATGAGGGATGTTCCACTAACAGCTGGACCTGATAAATCATTGCTGTTGATGAGACCAACTCTAGATAGCCCAAATTCTGTTAACTATTCAATAAGAAGGTACAGGTTAATTTTTACTGATCAGAATGCACCAATCTTTTGAATTTAACCACGTCAGAATATTTGGAGGACAAAACACAGAGATAATGAGGCATCAGGTTCCACGAGCTTCAAATGTTTTAATGAATAAACTATCAAAGACATGAATCAATAGTACGTTTGCAATCTATAATTAGTGAATACTAAATTATTTTTAAGGCATACTAGGTCTTTTTAGATTTACATGCATACCATAATGCAGGTCAAGCGATTCATAAATCTAAATTCTTGCAGTAATCAGTATATAGCAACAATGCAATGCATATGAACAACATATTGAAAACTTAATCCAAAATAACCCACTTCCAGAATAAAGGAAAATCAAAGTGAAATGGAAATAATCCACAAAATAACTTATTCTACCGTTACCATTACCGTTACCATACCACATCAAACTGGAGGTGCTAGTAGAATGCTGAAACGGTATTATTAGCAATAAGAAACATAGGTCATGGGAAAGACTGAAAGAGAAATAGCATATATATTCTTTCGGTGCATTAATGGGGATACCCAGATTGCAACTAAATGACTAGGTGCTAATTTAGCTATATGACAAACACGAGAAAGATGATAAACTTTAAAAAAAAAAAGAAGAGCCTTTTGAGATTAAAATATAAAAATTCAGCTGTCATTGCATGTAGAAGAAGCAAGATACAGTAGCAGATTTGTATACATAATTAGTCCTAGAAGGGTGGTTCAACTCATGTCCCTGAGAGTTGGATGATCCAAAGAAGCCCACCGGGAATATTAAGCTGAAGTCGAAAAATGTCAAAGCTAAACTGATAACTTCTACCTCTTTTCTTATCTATAAAGATATATATCCTTTTCTTAATGGTTACTCCTTGCGCAAACTACATATTTTTAGTTCGAAAATCTGACAAAAAATAGAAAGCAATACAGCAATCTACAAAAGGTAAATACCCAGTTTTTTTATGAATTGACAAATCCTCTTCATGATTGACATTGAAAGGAAAAGGAAACAGATCATTAACCAAAGACTAGAAAAATTACCTTAATATGACCATCATGTGCAATTAACAAAATATCAGGCTTTAGATCAAGATGAACCGCGCACAGAGAGTGCAAATATTCCAAAGCAAGCACCTAGTCATATTCCAACCTCAAAACATATATTTCAATATCATGTGAGCTGAAAGGGAGATGGAAAAAGATAGCAAGTACCAATAACAACTCACAACTTCAGCTATATATATGCGAGCAACACCTACATCTAAGCAGCCTAGATTTCTCAGTAATGAATACAGATCTCCGCCGTTCAAGTACTCCATTACAAGATACAAATTTTCCCGACAAGTAAATGAATAGAAGAAACGAACCTAAAACACGAGATGTTAAAGTTAAAAAGTGATGACTTTTTCAAAAGATAAGTAAATTGCTTTGCCAGTTACATCTGCTCACCACAAAAGGATTGCGAACTGAGATCAATATATCCCTTTCAGCCAAAATACTCTCGACAGCATTCTTACGTATCATATCTGCCTTCTTTAGAACCTGCAAAATATAAAAGTAAGTTGAAAAACAAGATACTTCCAGCAAATGAGTTGAGAATAGAATTTCAGAAGCATAATAATGAGAGTGTGAATGGGGCAGGTCAAAGGGTATTACATGGAAGTTCAAGGTACTGCCAAAATCCAGTTTAGCCGATTTAGCTGGATCAAAAAGTTTGGTTCCCGCAATAATAAAAGAACTGAAATATGAATAAATAAACAAATACAAAGACAGACATAAACACACACATCCATACACACACAATGGTGGAAGAACTAGAATTCAGTATGCCATAGACACAGAGAGAAATATTTTTACAGCAAATAATAAGATAAAATGCACAGCATTGTCAAATACAGCCAGTCCGATCATACAACAAAACAAGCCTTGCTCCCAATAAATTTGGAGTACATCCAGCCCAATTAATATGAATAATCAAATGAGACTCTCCAAATTGTTACAAAAACTAACCAATTAAGACTAAGAGACAACTATAGCTAACGTGCTTTCAATGTTGAGAGGGGGTAATTCCCTGTAATGGAATGTATGAATGAAATAAAATAAGAAAGCATAACTACAGGGGCAGGCTGGGTGGGGCCTGCCTGGCTCTGCTTAATTAATGATGTCTTAAACCAGAAAGGCAATGTTTCAGGCCGGGAGAGATATGTTAAAGCAAAAGCCAAAAGAGTAGCTGAGACAAACCTTAACAAAACTTTTTGGTTCTCCATACTCTTGCACCATATGGCTACTGTGAAAAACGGATTGGGTGCTAACATGCAGGCCAGCTGTAGGGAATGAATAAGCTAAGTCCAACTCCCTTCAAGGAAGTAGAATTTAGGCCATCCCAAGTTAATCCCATAAAAGACATATGTCTTAGTGCATGTTAGTTGGAGTGTAACTTATAATTAAATCCGGTGAAGCACACTTTTTATACACACATTCTGTGGACCCACAACTTACAACCCACTTTTTATCCAAACATTCTATGGGATCCTGCTGCTTAAATTATAAATAAATATTCCCAAACAAGCACTATGTGTATGTTTGGTAGTGTCTCCAGTCACACTTTTATCCACACATTCTATAGACCCACAATATATTACCTACTTTTTATTCACCCATTCCGTGAGACCCACTCATAAATTATAATATAAACACTCCCAACACTTGGTGAAACTTTTGCACCACTTGTCCCTTTATACCGTCAAAACTCAATCTCCTAATTTAAAAACTAAAGAAATCATGGAATATAATTGGAGAGAAGACAGATTCAAGATCACATGCTTGAACTTTAAGACATTAGTGTCAATACATATATTATTTCTCCAATTCCAAATAACTTCATCCTAAAATTTATAGCTTAAAGCTCTCTTCCTTCCACTTACTTTGCTGTTGTTGTAGACATTGTTACTGATGAAGCTGCCATCAAAGCTGGCAGACACAGGGCTGTTCTTTCTACTGATTAGCGTCAACTTTCATGAAATGCATGACAAAATAACGAAGAGAGAAGTGGTCCAATATAGATATCCAAATATGGTATTGAAGCATAGGTTTTATGACCTCCATGGTCTTTTAGGTATTATGCAAATACATCATCAATAGAATCTTTATAGAATGTGTAACACAAAACTTGCTATAGAAATTTGCAACAGAAATACACCATAACATTCAGCAGTTATCGTACATCCAAGAAGACCAAGTCTAGAACCACCTTGACAAAAGGCCTAAAGAAAAACAAAATATCTCAAGCAAAAATAAGTCTGGCATCAAGTAAGAAACTGATGGATCAATTAACAGATTAATATAAACAGTAAGTTATATATTTACCTTTATCGCAAACAGATCCCCTGTTGTTCTCTTTTTTGCCAAGAAAACACGGCCAAATTCCCCACTACTGATTGGTTTTATAATCTCAAAGTCATCTATCGAGGTCCGATCTTTGGTAGAATGTATAGGACTAGTTTGCAAGCTACATACAACATCATTGTCTGAAGGAGCATCTTTGTCAATTACAGTGCTTGATACATCAACCTTGTCATCATCAACTAATTCGCATAATTGCAAATATTTCTCCCTAAATGATCAGAATCAAAATTCAGTCATATTAGGTAAAAATTATTGAAGTTTAATCAGACGTTAAATGCTACAAAAGTTAGTATACAGTGACTTTCCAACGTAAAGGTCATACACTTGCCTGATCAACTTCTCTATACGTGCTCCAAAAGTCTTCACGGTGAGGGCATCAAATTTTCTGCGGTCTGTAATAACTTTCAAGTCTTCAATACAGGAAAGCAGGTATGACAAAGAACAATCGTCATCCAGAGGTGTATTTGCTACACATCGAGCTATATCAGCGAGTTCATTCATCTGCATTGCCAAGTAGGATAACTAAAACTTTCAAAAGAGAATCCAATGGTAATCAATTTATTCCGTAAAATTGACGTTCTCTTAGTTCAACAGCAACTAGGAAAATTTGAGTACTTTCAGATTGTTATAAAATCAGTCCCTATGCAGCATAATTAAATTAACTCCTCACAAAATCTTGAAACATGGAGCTTCAGCTCCAGTTAAGCTAGGGTTGGTTTCTTGTACCATAAGGTCATTATCTACTGATGTTCGTAAAAGTAAGAAAAGAAGACAAATATTTAAGGTTAACATAAATTGGCTGATACACCAAAAATTTTGCAATATAAAATAGAGACACATATCAGAAAGAAAACCATTTCAAAGCTGGTGAGCTAGGATAAAGATTTGGAATAAAATTAGAAGCAAAAGGAAACTAAGAAAAAATATACAAAACAAATAGCACGTATAACACATAATTTTCTAGTGTCTGAAAAATTCTAGGGGCAAAAAAAATATGTCATCGAATCATGTGATTTTCTTAAAAGTTAAGTGGATCTCACTCTTACACCGTCTGAGCCATTTCTTGAATCACAGCTTTGATTGGCACTCAGTTATTAGGTATGTACAAAGGTCTAACAGAGATCTATATTAGTGGGTCCCACACTAATTAGAAAGGGCTGTAATTTTTACCGCCCTCTAATGATTACAGCCCTCTAATGACTGTAAGTGTAGCAGCTCTTATATAGTTTTACGGTTTTTCCATTTTAACTCTAAAACTGGAGAGAGAATAGGATGTACTGATTGACCACACAGATCTCATTTAAGAAAAGCATGCTCAACCTAAACACAAACCATAGGCAGATGAAATTTCATTCCTTTCAAATAAAGCACGAATAATATGTCTGCTTTTATCATGGTTTACAAGTGATACAAAGAACAGTACAGGACAAGACCCTCCTTTCATATTCAAAAGAAAATATTCTAACAAGAAAAAAATAAATAAAGACGTCTACAAGGATGTTTCAGCATTGACAAATCAAAAAGCCCATAAATTTATCTTATGCTCTACTGTTTCTCTCTTCTTGAATAGTCCTTTTACTTTATCATACAGATAAATATGACTCAGCAAATTGAGCTCGGAGGAAATTAAGGTAAAATTTCTGTAGCATCACATTGTTTCTACTTCAAAGGTGTTGGAAAATAAAATTAATCGAGGTAATACATATGATATGATACGAATTATATGATCACAAATACAATAATTGTGCCTACACAATTATTTTATATTTCACTAATGCAAAACTTGTGAAAATGATCTAATATTTATAGGGGTGTGTGTCAAACCCTAGGAATACTACAAAAATTAGAAACAAGATCAAAAATTACTTGAAGTAAAGAAAAAATATGTTCTCAAAAATCCAACCTAATTTGGATTAAAAAAAAAAATCCAACAACCTCCACCTTGATACAAATTCCTCACTGAATAACATTACTGTTTTCGTATTGGCGTTTTGGTTCCTTAATAACTATCTAACACTTATCTAATATTCAATTTTATTTTTTTTATCGATTACCAGTTTGACCCTCTATCCTTTCACTTCTCCCGTACGATGCCCCGTTCTAGTTTTTAAAACATTGATAAAAGATGATGACAATAATGAAGAAGAAATTTATTGAAAATGAATTTTGAGACCAGAATCAACCTGAGGAAGATCATCATGTTCAGAGAAAGCACCTTTCCCAGACAAAAGCAAGTCTATCTGGCTCGTTGTTGGTGTCATCAAGGGTGACCCAGGAATCATGCTTCCTGCTGATGATGATGTCATTCCTTGGTCCCATTTTGGACCCAAGCGAGTTTTACATAGCATGGAAGGTAAACCCTTGAGTTCGTCCATGAATACAGAATTGTCTGTTTCAGGAAAAAAGTCCAGCGTGTCTCCTGAGCCTCTGCGAGATAAATCACTGAGTTTTGAGGAAAGAAGATCCGATTCTTCAGTCACGCTCGAGTTTGATGCTTTGACAACATCTAGGCTTCCAACAGCATGTTGGTAGTCTTTCTGTGAAAATGAATCCATCAACTTCTCAAGAGTTCCAGCAATTCTAAGTAGACGCTCATTGACACTTGAACCCTTTTGGTCACATCGATCAGCAATTGCACAAATTCTAGAATGGTCTTCCAAATGCAAAGCGAGAATTTCCTCCTCACAAATGCGACAAATTATTGAGCTTTCATCAGCAATGCCTGGCCGATCTTCCCAGTAGCCCCAGGAAACTTTATGTTGGTGCTTGGAGGGCATGGAAGACTGTCCAATAGAATCTTTAGCAGGAGAAAGCTCAGTAACATTAGCATTAGCAGGAGGCAGATCAGCGTCATGGATTCTTCTCTTGCTTAATATTTTCGAAGCTTCTAAGATATTGGATTCTGTTCCTTCGCTGAAGCAGCTTCTTTGGGACTTTTTCCAGAAGAAGATGGAAATTGCTTCCAAGAAGCCATCCGATTCCCACCAGCAGTAAAATCTAAGTCCTTTCCAGTGTCAACTAGTGAAGGTAGAAAATTTCCTTTTACAACGTAGCCTCTTTTGCACTCTAAGCCATGTTGTTCTTCACTGCAATATTTTCTTGCAGACGGTGCCTTCGAGTCTTTTGAAGCACTAGGAATATTCTCGTCCCTTTCCACAACCTGAGAAACGCGTTTATCTGCAGGCTGAAGTGGTTGTCGTATCTGAAAAACACGGTCATCCTCAGCGAATGCACTTTCCTTGTGGAACTGCAACAATCTTGTGCACCTGGTGAGAATGAAAAGCATTCGAGTATGAAGCTGCTTAAGCATTCCCATAGGAAGCTTCTGACGCCTATCATCCAAATCTTGAACTATGCCATCACACTGAAGCCAAAATTCTCCAGGAGATGTCATGGCACAGCTCCGAGCCAAAACCAGCAAGTCCTTTATAGTTTCCTGCCATTCTGGTTGACTTTCTACATTCTTTTCCAGAATCCCAACCAGATCCGCTGCAAAAATATGTAGATCAGAATTCACTTCTTCCTTTTCTTTGTCAAATTTTATCCTTATCATAGTTAAGACCTCCTGTTGAAATTGCAACATAATCATGAATATTCGAAATTCAAAAGAGTGTTATCTGTAAACTTAGCGGATAAGGGTTCGGAATTCTAATTACCTCCAGATGTTTAAAGCGTCGAGGCTTCCAAAACGGGTAAGGTCGTAAACCTTTGGAATTCAATTCATGAGAAAGACTTTTGATATCACCAGGAACAAAAATGCTACACGTACAGCAAACTTCACCGCTTCCTGGGAGCAGTTTGGACTATCAACTATGTGTAGAAATGGATGAGAAAGTAAACACCGTGACTGGTGGGGATGACAATGTAATTGAAATTTGAACAATGCTAAATGTGTATAACAGTCGTTTCAATTTTTCGATACCGGATTTTCAATTTATAAGTTGATGCAGAATACTTTAAACACGATATTCACAAGAACAGATTAAATTATATAATAAGTAATTGCAGTAAACTGGTAAAAAATAATTGCAGAATATTAAT
>CAIGRL010017267.1:0-10191 GCA_903798325.1 Fraxinus xanthoxyloides | reverse complement strand
AATAAGTACATACGTTGCTATGACAGGATTGGTAGCCGAGTTCAAAACTGTTAGCTGGTCTTAATTTACTAGTACAAGTGGTCCCCAAAAATTAGTGCATTATTTAGGGAAAGAAGCTAAGATATGTGATTAGTGGATAATGTGGGCGCTGACGTGAGACCTTTACATCTGTACGCGTCTGATTGGTAGCTTATATATTCTGTCAGAAATTCTCAATCATTATCCACTATTCTACCTCGATACACTACACAAACTTCACGGATAAACTACTGGAATCCGAACTGACCTCACCAATCTGAGCTTGAATCATTATCTCTTCACAAGTATGTAAACCTGAACTAAATGACCTCGGAGGTCAGTGTCAACAACTATCAACAATCTTGTAAACTTGTGGGATTTCACCGAACTGTAGATCTATGTGATCAGTTAGCACTTGCAGAATTTGTAGATTTATAGGCATTTTCTTCTTAAATCACCCGAAGAGAATAACGATGACTCGTACAAGTTTTGGTGGTCCTACATGATGATTTTGAGGAAATTTGTAGGATGATTTTATATCGCAGCTCTTTCTTCCGTGATTAGTGGTCAATGAACTATAGGCTAAGGAGATTCATTTCAAATCTCTTGCAGACAAAAGGGGATTGTTCCACTCCATCATCTTCGTAACAACTCAGATATCGCATGCTAATAATAAAAGTAGGTCACCTTCTAATGTTGCTCATGGTGAAAGTCATGTTTGCAAGCATAAAGATCATTGGAAAGGATAATATCCTCAATTATTGAATAGAGTCACACAACACCATCCCCAACATCATCTATGATAGCATCAACCCCAACACCACCACCACCAACAACAACAACGGCCCCAATAACAAAAGCAACATGGGTAGGTCAACCATAAAACTTTGGAAACCATCCACCTCAACCTAAAACTGAAAGTGTACCATCAATAGATTCTTTTAGGTTTGAGCTATTTCAGAAGTTCCTTCCAACACAGCTACATGCAATGTTTGTCGCATCTCACATAGGTTTGTCATCCTCTTTTTGGTTCTTATATTTCCACGCTTCTCATCATATATGTTATCTAATTTTTCATATTTTGTTTCGTTATCTCCCAAGTCTTGTGTGGCATTATGACTGTTGATGATACTCCTATACCTATAGAAAGTTTTGATTCCACTAATGTACCTTGTTTGTCTCACCACGACGTATACTACATTTCTAGTCTTGTTTATGTTCGTCAATTATGTGAATATAGATATTTAGTCTCTTGCTCTTCTTTCACTTGTTGCAAGAACTGCAATCCAAAAGCTAATTGGGACCAGTCTTTGGCATGGGGTACTCTATGTTTTGGATCAACTTAAATTATTAAAAATTGTAGCTTCTCGTGTTGACTAGTCATCTTTTGGTTTAAGTCATTCTTACTATGTTTTTTATTTATGGCATTCTCATCTTGAACATGTTTCAACATCTCGTTTATAGGTATTAGCTTCTACATGAGAATTAGGAAATTAGAAAACTCATGATATTTTTTATTGTAGTTGTTGCAAATTAGCAAAATTTTATGCATTACCTTTTGATAAAAGTATTTCTTTTTATACTGAACCATTTAATCTCATTCATTTTGATGTGTATCTTTCCCATAACCGTCCATGATATTATGTTTACTTTATTGGTGATTACACACATTACTGTTAGGTTTTTCTTATGAAACGTTGCTCTGAATTCTTTAGTTTCTTCAATAGTTTCAATATGATTTGGGAGGAGAATATACTTCTATTTTTTTCTTATTTGATTGCTTTTGATTGAACTATTCATCAAACTACCTGTACAGATACTCAAATAGAGTGGCATTGCCGAACTATTGAATTTTGGGGGAAACCCCCTTAATGCTATTCGTTTGATTAATAGGATTCCAATTTCACATAATTCAAGTTTTTCACCTTTTGAGAAGTTGTATGAATATGCTCCTTATTACTCTTCTTTGCATATCTTTAATTCTACCTATTCTATCCTTCGAACACATGTCGAGCATAATAAAATTTCGTCTAGATATAATACTTTTATCATTTTGGGTTATGGTGCATGCAAAAGGGATATCGTTATTTTGATCCAATTACTAAAAAATTATGACTCTCATCATATTGTATTTCTTGAACGTGTACCTTTATTTTTTATCTTGCTAGTTCTCACAATATAACTAAGTTTGATCTTATTCATCTTGATACATTCACTCTTGATATTGATATTGTCCCTTTTGTTCCACACTACTTCCACTCTAGTTTATGATTCTTATAGGATTCGCACTCATAGTTCTGCATATACTTGTACTTTGGCTCCCAATACACATGATGTTCTCTCTCATATGGTTATCTTACATGTACTCTTAAGTTCAATCAATTATCAATTTTTGTTTCCTCTTTTCACTTTAGATTTTTACCTTTCTTTGTAGCTTTTGGTCACTTCTTTTTTAGTGTTCATCCTAGAAAAATGCAGTTTATAATCTACTTTAATAGAAGGCTATGACCAAGAAACTTATTGCTCTGCATCAGACGCATATTTGAGACTTGATATCTTTACCGTCACAAAAATGAGCAATTGATTCTCATGGGCCTATAAAATCAAAACCAAGTCAAATGAATTTGTTAAAAGATACAAAGCCCGATTAACAGCTAAGGAATACTCACACAAGTAAGGTTTGGATTATGAGGACGCTATTGCACCTATTGTAAAAAATAACTATAATTCGCATCTTTATTACAATCGCTTCTACGCGTTGATGGATAATATCTCATATTGATAGTAAAAAAGCATTCTTGAATGGTGATCTACAGAAAAAAAATCTACATGGTTCCCATTTATGGTGTTTCTCATCAACATGGTAAAATTTGCATGCTCCAAAAATCCATTTATAATCTCAAGCAGGAATCTCGAGCTTGGTTTGAGGAGTTTTCCGCCGTGATTACTTTGTTTTCGTCATGGCTATCACGTTTCAATGTTATTTCACAAGTGTACAATCATCAGATGTCTTTTTATCTTTTTATATATTGAAGACATGATTACTATTGGTGATGATGTTGAACGAATTGTAACACTAAAGTCAATATTTACTCGTTATTTTTCAATGAAAGAGTTGGACTCACTTTATTAAATTTTGGGTGTTGAAGTCGCTTCCTCTCCGAAAGATTATTTTCTTATTCAGACTAAGTATATAGCTAATATATTCGAGCATACTCCTCTTACTAATAATAAAAGCATTGATACACCTCTTTAGCTTAATGCTCAATACCATCACTCATCCAGATATTGCACACGATGTTCATACAGTTAGCAAGTTTGTTACCTTGCCTATTACAGTTCATTGGGCACTTAGTTTTAGGGTTTTTTACTTTTGTCTATTTAATCATTAGAGTTGCTATCTCATTCTAATGTTGATTAGGCTAATGATCCTATAGATTACTGGTCTATAACTGGCCTCTATATCTCTTTTTTGGTGATTTTCTTGTTTCTTGAAAGACAACACAAGCAAGATATTATTTTCAGATCTTTCATAGAGGAAGAGTATCGTGCCATGACTTCTACTACTTGTGAACTAATTTTGTTATGTAGGCTGCTTGTAGATATGGATGTATTTCTTCATCGACCTACTTTATCGTATTGGGATAAGATTGTTATTCAGATTATTTGCAATTTAATGTTTCATGACGTATTCAATTTGACTGTCAAGTAACTGGGCATCATCATCACTTTGGCACTTTCACGTTTCCTTTTGTTCTATCCTCCACATAGATTGTTGGCTTGTTTACAAAGTCAAAATCAACTTTGTGGCTCCATTTTTATGTTTGGCAAATTTTCAATGCTTTTTGCAGCATCATCATGAGTTTGAGGGAAGATATTAAAATATATTAGTTATTTGTCTTCATCTTTAAGGTAGATTAGTCTTTTTACTCATTGCAAGCAAGACTTAATAAAACTTATTTCCTATTTATTTTCGTTATGAAATTGAACAAGAAACCCTAGCCTTTTTTTTCTTGTCTATTTGTTTATAAGTGCCAACTATGATGATTTTTGAGGATCGGTCTGGTTGGTTCTATTTATTAAGACAATTAAAACATAAAATAATTTTATAAAGAACCATAGTGACAATAAATATTCAATTCTCTTTTGCCTTTTTTTAATCTCTTCTTCTCACATTCTCTTCATAGTTGTTATACACTCTAACTTCTTGCACCTCAATTTCTTCATATTATATAGATTAAATCCAATAAGTTAATCTTTAAGTGGTATTAATATTGTATTATTTTCATGATTTAGTTAAGTAGATGTCATCTTAGTTATATATACTTGAAATATTACTAATAAATTACATTCATAATTTTTTTATATATTTCACAAGTAATTTAACTATACTATCCGCAAACAAATTAATAAAGCTATTCAGGCTCTAATTGTGATTTAATTTTAAATTACATTAAATTTCTAAGAACGGAAAAAGAATATAGCGGGTAGGCTCTGCATTTTATCTTATACTAGTGAGACACACGATCCATAGTGTAGTGGCTATATAATAGCGCAAAGTAGTGTTGGTTATTTTTAAAACATCATTAATCAATCCTTATTGAGTAATACTGATATAAGAAAGAGATTGTTATTCACAAGGACAATAAATGAGATACAAGACTTTCCTTTCGGCAACTTCAAAAAGATAGAGCTATGATGGAGGAATTAATATCAAAATCATTCTATTAATACTTCAAAAAAATCTTAATTAATAGGCTAAAACAAATTACAAAAAAAAAAAAAATTCGAAGAAGCAAACAAAGGATGATTTATACATTTCAATAGCTGCTCTTGATACACCATCATAGTTAAATTACAAGCTAAAACATCATGAAGCTTGTTATACATGCGTACTAAGCTCAAACTTCATGGAAGAGTTCTCAAACAGAAGTAATGCTTCAAAAAAAAATTACAAGTCAAAAGTATCATGAAGTTTTTGTGATCTGTGCTACAAAATAAAATAAGTCGTTCGAAGGTGGCTGTGGCAAAATCATTTAGATGGAGATGGAAAAACGAGCAAATCTAACTTTTAGGTTGTAGCATTGACGTTGTCTTCAAATAAGTATGAGAATGATGATTTTTTCTTTTGTTGTGACTTGGTCATCTTCAGTGTTGGAGGTAGCAAGTTTTTTCTCAGACTTTTGTTGGAAAGTACTAGCTTACTCGAAGCTTGGAACAATATTCATTTTACAGATGGTGATTACATTTAGTGATTGTCACAACTCTTGTTTACCTCAAGGAAAGCACAGAAAACCTTTGATTTTCTCACTTGGTTGTTCTGTTTTATTAGTAATAGCAGGGAATGTAATCATGACAAATATAATTTCATACTTGTACTCAGTTGTGTTTGGCTCCAATTGTGTGACCTTGACATAAAAAACGTGTTCTTCTTCAGGATCCATTTGAACGAATTCATTAATGTTTGGATCAATTCCTTGTTGAAATTGAGGATGCACAATTACTATTTATATGTATGAGCGGTTAAAGGTGAAAGGGTTAGGGCATGATATATGTACTTACTAATTTAGAATGCTTCATTAAACTCTTAGCACTATACTTCAATAGTGTCTCAACAGGGTTGCCAATCGCACTTGCACTTATGATTCCACTAGCATCTTCTAACTGTACATTGGCATTTGCCCTATGATATTGGATATTGAGTTAATTATTATTAAGAAGAAAGATTGAAATAGAAGTTGGCATTACAAGTTTAACAGGGTATCTTTATAAGTGTTACATATTGGAAAGGAATATAGTGAGTGCCACCTAGGGACAACTTTTGCGGTAGGATATTTATAGTAAATACGTAGGAAAGTCTCACAAGAATCGTAAGTGGCTGACCTTGTTGCAATTGCTACAAGACATGTACCAGAAAGTTTGCTTCGTTGCTTTAGCCTTTATCTAAAAGCATCTACGCGGTGTAAACAGTTAATTTTAACATAAGAAAATAACAAATTGAATTTATGTAGGATAGAAGAAATGCACATTATTTTAACAGTTAAGTCAAAGAAGTTACCCTTAGAAGCCAACCTTTTATATTTTGTATCCGCATAAATTTCTTGTGGACTGGAGGAGGCAATTTTGTTGGTGTGACTGTAAGACATGGTTTCTCCAATGCGATTTCATTCAATTCATCATGTATGATTCAATTATTTAAAAGATAACTATTAGGAAACAATAATCAAAAGTTGATATATGAGTGGAGTAGGAAGAAGAAAACAATGGAGTTTTTATAAATGGAAGGTGATGATGGTGTATAGTTTATATAAATTACCATAAAAAAATTTCTATATTGTACAAGTATTTCGTACTTAGCTTAGAACTCCATAACCTAGTCAAATGTAGCATCTATAAGAAGGTATTATTTATTTTGGTCGACAGTGTGAGTCAATTAAGACTAAACATTAGCTGTTGGTTGTATAGCTTCACGTGACTTTTTTATGAACAATAATAAGTTATACAATATGCTATAGAACTATTAATGTTAAAAGATTAAACTTTCAACCAATTTGCTAAGATCACACATTTTTTTGGTAATGTTGTCTACAAGAAAAACACATTTTCTTTCAACATAGCTATTCCACATTGTTAAGATGATTGTGCGGAAGCTTTTATCAATTTGTAAAATGTCTTCCACATATATTTGGTTTCGAGCTCGTGTTTGAATGAGTCCTTTTTTTGTTTGTTAAAGAAGGGCGGTACCTCCAAAATTTTATTAACATATTCTTACTCGCGGCGGAGGAATATCGTGGTTACATGAGGAAATAATGAAAGTAGTGAATAAGAAAGTACTACTTCCCTTATAATGAAAATAAATGATAATAAACAAAAATAAGAATAAAAAATCATATTCTAATGTTGGGCATTCCATGTCTATTAATCTGTACGAGTGCCCTAACATGTCGTGGTAGGTCAGCTGCTCCATATATCTAATATAGCCTATGATCTCAATCTTTTGCAGCAGGAGTATCTGCAACCAAATTCCTCTCTCTGCAGATCTGAGAAACTGCATCTCTATCGAATGATATGATGTCTATGATCTGTCTAAGGATGTCTTGAATAGCCCATGGTCCTCCTTCTCTAGTGATGTAGTAAGTAGCCACTACAGAATCTGACTCAATCCAAATTTCTAAAAGGCCAAGTCTTTTTGTTAGTAAAATCTCATCTAGCAATGTCTTGAACTCTGCCTTTAATATCATGCATGATCCTACAAAGTTGAGAAACTCCTAATACATTAACCTATGTGATATCTGATGTGCCTCCCCCACTTGCAAAACCATCATTGACTCATCCATCGGCATTGATTTTGACAGATCCAACTGATGGAGTGTACCACCAAACCAGAACGATGGGAGATGGGGAAAGATCCAAAGCAATACCAAAGATGGATGCAAGTGTTAAATCCCTTCATCAATGCACAGCTCAAAATAGTTTCCCTTATATAGAAAATAGATCATGTGATAAATCCTCCAAATGATACATCTGGCCTCCATGCAGATCCCCCTATACTTTGTGTCATTCTTCTTAGTCCAAAGAAACCAAAATATCAATAGAGGAATAATAGTGCGAATGTGCCCACGACGAACATACTGTCTAGAATATCGCCATCTTTGGAACCTCTATTTGACTCCCTTTCCTAAAATCATAGAAATTTGAAAAATATCCCTAAAATGCTGTCATACCTAATCGAAAATGCTACTTCCAGTGAAGATGTGACTAATAGTCTCCATCTCAGAACAAAAATGGCAATGAAAAGTCAACTTGCATCTAATCCTCCTCTGAATAACCACATCTAGTGTTAAGTTCTTGCCTAGCCTCTAGCAGAAGAATGAGACAGTAATTGGCAAAATGGAGCTCCACAGTATGAGTTGCCATGTGAACTTGGTAGCGAAGCTACCATCCGATGTATCCTGCCAAACAATGGGATCTGTGAAATCTGTATATAAAAGTATAGCCTCTATCTGTATCACTCTAAAAGGATGGAGAACCTGTAATAAACGTCCTATATCCTACCCAGTGTTATCAAAAAAATCATACACCCTCACAAATATGTGTGGTCGGTATGGGAATACGAATGCCAACGTGGTCTCACCCATTCAACAATTATACCAAAAGAATATTTGACCTACCCCAAGGTGCCATACAATGTGCGGCTCTATCTGAAGCCCAACTAATTTCAACCTAGGAGAAGCTAATTTGGGAACTGCTGCAAGTGAATGATGTTTCTCCAAACAATACTTGCTCAATAAAGACTCTGCCCAAAATGATATCTGAGAAAGGAACAACCACCAAAGCTTTATGGAGAAGGTGTCCACCATATCCTGCAATCTCTTGAAGTCTGGAACACTCTTATTAATGGGAAGGCAAATCTCATTTCAGCTCCGCCAAAGTAAACGTCATGCCTGCACCTTCTCCATAAGCCTTCGTGAGGAGGGGAAAAAACCATCATGAGCGGTCATTTAGGAGTACAGAAAAATAACACTCCAATATGCAATGCTTGATCCTGTCGATCCAGATCTGATCAAATCCAAATGCCTCAAGTACAGAATAAATGAAGCCCTAGTCCATGCGATCATATGCTTTAACCATGTCTAGCTTCTGCGTAGTATTTGAATGAGTCGTTTTGGATGCATGTCGATAGCAACTGCAAATATGCCTATATAGATATTATATATAACAACATTAGTTAAAGTAATAGTAAACATGTGTAAAGCAAATATGAATGTATTGAAGTAAAAATCTAAGATATAGTTATGAAAAAGTATAGAAAAAATCTATTAGAAGGTACGTATTTCGTTGTTGTAGTCCACGTGCTTTTCTAGTTCATCAAATGGAGTGAATGTGCTTGTTGAAAACAGGAATTTGATGTTATTCACATTGACTTCTTGAATTCGTGTTTTTCGAGATATTGTCCACTGGACGTCCCCATTTGAAGTATTATATTCAGGTTTCATCTCCTTAGAGTTGATCTTTGAAGTAAGCAATGTTTCCATCATACATCGTTGTATGCAATTTATTTTCCTATGACAGGTAAAAATGGAAAGGTAAGAACGCTTAATCATATAGTAATGTTTACCCTAAAAAAATAAAGGACCATAGATTATATTGCTTTATGAAAAGCTATTCACCTCGAGATATGCATATTTATTTATTTACCAGAGAAAATGAAGTGGTTGATGGCCTTTTCTTTCAAGTGAGGAAGTAGAAATATGATTTTTGTTGTTATAACTTTTTTTAGGAAAATATAGCTGGTATTGTCCAAAGAGTAAAGCTCACAATAACAGAAATATGGGTATTCATATCATAGCGCAAAAGTATTATGACAATTCATTTCTGCAAATGTGCTGCTCATGGGAAAATATAGCTTGTATGTCAAAAAAGTAAAGCACACAGTAACAGAAATATGAGTTCTCATATCATACTGCAAAAGTATTTTCACAATTCATTTATGCAAATGTGGCTACACAGATGTACATTATTTCCTTCTGCTTAATTTTTTGCAAATATGACTGCTCAGATACGTAATTTTTTATGCTCAACTATGCATATTTTTTTACAAATATGGCTGCTCAGATAGTTAGGTACAAAATATGGAGCCCAAGAAAATGAATCCAAAAAAAAAAAGGGTAAATCATGTGAAAAAAGTTTGCACAACTTTTTTTGGTTTAGAAATATTACAAACTCAAATTATGTAACAAAGTTAGTCGCCTTATTAAAGTATATCCCAAAATACAAAGTTGTATAAACATGATTATACTAGAGTTGTCAGAGAAAAATGAAAATTGGTGGACCAAACCTATTATTTACTAAACACGTGATAAGGCTTGAAATATGTAACTAAATTGAAATTTATGGACAAACGCTTGGATATTTAGAGAGTCGGTCCATAATGGCCATAATTTCAAGACTTCCATTGAAACGTATAGAAAATACATTTACTAACCTTTGAACTTGATGAGTTTCCCATGAACAGTTGTTCTCCATCAATAGTTTTGTAATCAGAAAATACGTTCTTTTCAGCACATATATGGCGAGTGGCCCCAGTGTCCACCCACCACTCCCTGGGATTTCCAACACTATTACATTCGGATACTACAGCAGATAGGTGCATTTCTTGAACACCTTCAATTA
>CAIGRL010017258.1:0-10951 GCA_903798325.1 Fraxinus xanthoxyloides | reverse complement strand
CGGTGTGAGAAAACTAACCCCGTGACACACGTGTCTCTCATCTTCAAACATTTAGATCATTAATCAGATGTTATAGTGGCAAGAAGTACGAAATACTCCATGATCTGGAAGTATTGGAAATTTTGCTCGCAAGTATCAAAGCAAAACTGTTTTCTCTCGCCCGTCTCCTTTCACACGAACGCATAAACACGAAAAGTTTTTTGTATTCTTTTGTCAGTTTGTCTTTGTACTCGTATTTCTCCTCTTTTCCAGGATTTCAGCATTTTGTTAATTTCATTTTCTTTTCTGGGTATTTTTCTTTCAAGAAATTTGCACAATCAATCTTGTGTGGATAAGTGATTATAATAATTCATACGTAAGCAGTGCAAGATGATTGATTCCATTGTATGTTGGGTGAATTTTTATCAGCAAGATACCGACTTTTTTGCTTCATGAGGCTGAAAACTCTGGAATTTCATACGTGTGATTGATGAGCACTTCAATGGTCTTTTTGCAAAAAAATTAGTTTTTTTCCAAGAATAGTAGTAGTACACGAATTTCATTTTCTTGTCATAATTGGTCGAGTTATGGGAGGAGAAAATCTTGTGGGCTGATTCGAAATATCAAGAAAAGGTATTCAAAGGGTATAATATTAAGGAGACAATGTTTAACACTTGTTTTAAGAAAAATCTAAATAGGAAAAAATACATGGACGATTGTTTCTTAAAAGCATTGTATTCTATAATCATATTTTCGCTGTTTTGGGATGCAATGCAGTTGCATTTCAGATAGGAAATGACTTGAAGCCTGATAATTAGGTAAATTCCCAAATCATATATTCATTATTATGCTTTAAATAGTTAAATTAATAACAAGCACAGATAGATAAATTCTAGCAAAAAAATGAACACCAATATCATTGGCATAACTCTATATCCAAAAGAATTTCCTAATCTTGAATTCCCTGATTTTTGTACTCAACTAAGTACACAAGACACTTCAGCGGAACATCCCAAAATGCACAGTAACTTGTGCAGACTTCAACCAAGTATTGCCTTGCAAGAAGGGACCAACAGTAAATTTCAAGGCATCTTCCCTCTTAATCGCTTTGTAACCCGGCCATTTAACTCTGCCAGAAGTACTAGATCCTGGACCTTTGTTGTTGTACTCTGCATAATAGAGAGTCTTCAGGGCGAAGTCACCACTCCATTCTAGCCAACCCGCGGGTTGAATCAAGTCTCCAATCTCCGTTTCCATTACAATGGTTCTCGAGTACTCCTTCCATGGCCTGCCAAGATAACTCTTGATTTTGGCCTTCTCAGAGTTGAGTTTATCATCTGCCAAAATGCGACAGTTTTGCAGTACAATCCCTGTGGTTTCTCTTTTGTCTACCCTTCCTTGAGCTGTAATAATATTTTGCTGGTTGTCCATTGGTTTTCTCACATAGATCATGCAATTCTGGAATACAGCTGCTGCATCACCAAATATGAAATCAACTGTACCAGTAATGTAACAACTTCGATAAAATTGTCTGTGAGTTTGAGCATATAGGGTATCCTGGTACCCCTCCATTCTGCAATTAAGAAAAATTGAGCGATCAGCCTGCACGCGAAGAGCCACAGCTTGATGCTTTTCTGGACCAGCCGTGTTTCTGAATCCAATAGATTGGGCCATGAATCCATCACCTAGTGCAGCTGCCAATACACAGGGACGATTATTAAGATTCTGAATTATAAATTATGGCCAAGACATGCATTTTCCTTTTCCTAATTACATACCAAATGTTGCAGTTTGGAATGTTGGTACCCCGTCAATATAATTTTTCTTTCCAGTGACAATGCTCTTCTGGGATCCATCGCCATAGATGGTAATATTTTCTCTCTTTTTAGTAACTATAACATTCTCTTCATAAACACCTTCTTTAACATAAATAACATATCTGCAATATTATCACTGATTAAAATCGTCTCGAAGTAAGAAAACAAGAGAATAGAATTCAGTTTACATAAAATTTAAGAAGAGGGGTAAAAAAAAAAAAATGCATACCGTCCTTTATATTTTCGAGGTAGTGCATTTAATGCTGCCGTGATGGTTGTATAGTTTCCACTACCATCTTTTGCCACGGTCACGTTTGGATTCTGCTTTGGGCCATCTACTTTAAGAATTCTCCGGTCTTCCTCATTTATCCATGTCGGGAATCCAACGTCATATGCTAAAAGATTTCTTTTGAGATTAGGTACTTGAAGTTTGGAAAAGATGGTTGAAACTTGTGAGACAACGGCTAAGGCATTGCTGCCAAGTTCCTTGGCAGTTTTCAGAAGTTTCTGCATTGTAGCCTTCTCCTCTCCATCAGGGAATCCATCAATACACGTCTGTTGGTAAGACATTACTGCACTCAACCAATTGTTAATATCAGGCGTTCTCGAGGAAATCTTGCTCAAATTCATGTCCTTAATAGTTGAAATAGAACTATTTAATTCTTCTTTGGCATCTTTCAGAAGTTCCAAACAATCATTAAATGCAGCCTTTTTCAGGGGTGTGTCGAATTTGATAGTCTTGGCACGATCAATAACTTCATCAATCCCCCTGGAAACAACAGCTATTGAGGCCTTGAGAATTTCTTTTGGTTGAGTGGCTGCATTACCCTTGACTGTCTTCAAGAGGCTATACTCACAGGTTTCCTTGTAATCTGTAACTGCACATACTGCTTTCACAGCCTTTTCTGCTCTGACCACAGGCTTCGGGGCAGAGTGGGCTGCATTCTTCGGTTCCTTATTGGTAGTATCCGCATTTTCTTGATTATAAAAAACCACACCGATTGAAGCAGCAACCACAAGGATGACAACAACACTCGACAAAATAGCAATTGTGATCCTCCTCCTTATCTTCTGTTGCCTCTCTTGCTTTCGTCGTTCTGTAATCAGGTCGAAATCCTGGAACGCCATTTTTGCTTATTTGCAAATGAGGAAGGAAAAACTCTGCCTTGGCCTTCTTAGACTCAAAAGCCAAGGCAGTAAGAACGTAAAAGTTTTTCCTTCCACCTTCTTTTTATGGTTTTTATTTTTTTGCCCTTTCTTCTTCTTTTTTTAGTAATAAAAATTGTGCAATTTGATTTCATGATTTAGCAAGAGATGGATTGGAGAAATTTCAGGTCCTCTCACTAAAATGGTACTCATATAAAGGATTAGACAATGGATGATGGAAAATGTGCCTTTAAAACAGATTTGTAGCGATTTTTCTTCTCCTCCTGTATTTCTCCTTAAATATGTGCCTCCTCTACTATCCGAATCACAATTTCTCAGAAGTACCATCATGCTAAAAGTGCATGTGTGAACTTAAAAATCACCTTTTTTTAAGGCAAAATCAGTAACACGACGGATTTGAGATTAAGAACTTAAAAAGTTGTTAAAAAGAGCGATAAATCAATGGTTGAGTTATTCAATCACAGACATATGGCGACGAATTTGTTTGTATTATCTTTTTGGTTTACTATGATTTCTTGTCATATAGTTTTGAGGAAATCCTTTTATTTTGTCGAAAATTCGATCATAGACATATGGTGATGGATTCATTGTATTTTTTTTTTAAATTGTAATTTCTGGACTTATAATTTTTAGGGATTTTTTTATCGAAGTGATGGATAAGTGTCAAGTGTGTAATAGTATCGAGTCATGTGAAATATGTGTTTAAAAATTAAAGGTTGATTTTGATATTTAAATAATATGTATTTTCTTAATTGTGTAATGTGGCCTAGTAGTAAATTGCTATGCCTGTAGGGATTGCTAGAATATCTATTGTCCTGACTATCAACTACGCAATTTTTATCAATTTTGAATGAGATTGACATAGTAGTGAAATTTCAAATTAAATTGAAGTTCAAAATTGAAACTAGATTGCATCATTAAAAGCTCACCGACCACGGATGATGTTTACCCTCCAGTAGAAAACTGGCACCCGCGAGAATCAAAGGAAACCATTATCCTCTCCCGCTTGGCTCCTTCCATTACCAATAGACAAACCCCAAAAGATTTTTGTACTTTTCCGCGTCATTGTACTCGTATTTCTCTTCTTTTCCATTTTTCTCAGGCTCACTTTTCTGCGTTTTGTCAACTTTATTCTCTTTTATCTGCATTTTTCTTTCAAGAAATTTACACCGGCATTCTTGAATGGATACGAGATTTCAATAATCCATTTGTGGGTAGTGAATGATGATTAATTTCATTGTTTCTTTTGCATCTTTGGTGAATTTTTTTAAGCAAGATTGTGACTTTTTTTGCTTCATAAGGCTGAAAAATGTGGAATTTTATACATGTTATTGATGAACACTTCAATGTTCTTATGTCAAAATTTGGTCTTTTCCAAGAAGAGATGTAGTTCACAAAATTCATTTTCCTGTCATGATTCGTCTAGTTCTGTAGTTCAGTTGACTAGTGGGATGAGAAAATCTTGTGGACAGATTCCAAATGCCAAGAAAAGACATTCAAAGAGGATAAGTTGGTGGCAGAGATCTCCCTTGAGGATGATGAAAACTGGCTTGGTTTGAAGGATGAGGATATGCTTGATGGCGTGGAGTCGGAGGAGGGCTCGAGTGGTGATGAATTCTCTGAGAACGAAAAGTTTGAGTGTTAGAAAGGTGATTATATACTAGATACCATATATGCAAGATTGATATCATATATGCAATCGATACTGTATATGCACAGTTACCGTATTTGCAAGAATTACCGTATATACAGTGGTTACCGTATATGCAGAATGGACCGATTTTACACACTTGATACTGAATTTGCAGTTTAAACAGATTAAATTATATATTTATAACAAATCCAATGACTTGTTAATTACAGTAAGCAATAACAAGAAAAATAATAATAAATTAAACAGTAATAAACTTTTAATCCGAGGTCTGTGTTACATACAGTTTCCTTAAAACAGATTCGCCCCCTTACTGTACGTGCTTGAGGTATAAATTGAGCGTCTGTTTTCCAGGATACAATAGAAGTACAGTAAAATCCGAGCACCACAGATTTTACTCCGGCGAACTGAGTTAGTACTCGAACAATATCACCAAAAAAAACTGGAACAAAGACTGATTATGGGCTTAATCGTGTTGTGGGCTGCCTCTCTATTATGGTGTTGGCCCTCTTCATTTGTCATTGGGCTTCGCTGTGTTTGGCCACCAGGTTATTTTACTTTGATAAAACATGTTTTTGGAAACGTATTTTTGCCTTAAGTGGATTGGTTGATCTTGGTCTTACATGTGGCATACTCATGACCGTTGGATGAAATGTTTTGTGGGTGGATTTTATAACCCTTCTTCTCGACTCTTCATTGCTGTTGTGATGCATATTCTGGGGTTTTATTCGTTCTCTCTCTAAGTGTTTAGATCTCTTCATCTTCTTTGTGGTTTTCTAGTTTGATCTCTGTAATATCTTAGTGGTATTTTTTATTGTATTTGGTGTACAATTTAGAGATTGTGAGAAGAGGGTTTGTGTGAGAAAGGCGAAAGAAAACTTTAATTGAAGAAGTTTGCGAGTTCTTCATACATTTCTGTATTGTTCATTGTAGTTCTTAGTGAATTCGAGCATAATCTACTTTATAGATGCTCAACGGATGCGTAAGCCTTTAGTTGAACATCCGAGCCCTAAAGGGCGAAAATTCTGTGTTCTTCCATTTTCTGCAATTTTACCTTACTGCAAACATTTTTGGTATACAAACTTTAATTCTAAGACCAAGAAACCGTATTCAAACCATCAACAAAATCAGTATAATTGTACATATGTGGAACCTTATTGACAAAAATAGGTCTACTTCTAGCAATTGAATACGAGGACGTCATCGATAATGGTGGTAAGACAGAATCACTTTTATCTTCAAAATTTAATTGAGATGTATTCTTAAAAGAAGACTCCAAATTAAACTCCAACAATACAGAAGTCAACTCTAAATCCTCCCAAGTTCTTAAAATATGCTGATTACTCGAAGATTCTACATCACCCTATAAGATATATAAATGAGATTTCCTATGTCCCATTAACGCAACACGGGACTCCTTTGATAACTTTCGGAACTTTACCTTCAACAGTGTACTTGTATCTTTTTAAATTAAGAGTGCTTAAAGAGATAAAAAATTTCTTCAGATCTGGAACGTGTCTCATTGTATCAAGTATTATAACTATCACATCAAACATCTTTATTCTAACCCGACCAATATC
This sequence comes from Fraxinus xanthoxyloides, assembly GCA_903798325.1. Taxonomy (NCBI): domain Eukaryota; kingdom Viridiplantae; phylum Streptophyta; class Magnoliopsida; order Lamiales; family Oleaceae; genus Fraxinus; species Fraxinus xanthoxyloides. The sequence continues at coordinate 4,757 of CAIGRL010017258.1, read as the reverse complement.
AGCTATTTGATAAGGTGTGTTATTATCGGTCAACACAACACTTTTTGAAACTTATTTTTATGCCGAAAACAATTTCCAATTGGTTTGACATATGAAAAGTACATGTTGTTTCCAAAATCAAAATCTCATCGGGTTTGGAGTTGTAGTCACACGTAAGTAGAAGCTCCCTATCACTGCTAATTTTTTTTTGCAATACTTGCTTCTCCTGAAGTTTGACTTGTCCCTCGAACAACCACCATGAACAATGAGACCATCTCCATGATCCTTAGATTCTATAAAATGTTTCATCTTCTCCTTTGAATATAGAGCATTGTAAACTTCTTCGATGGTGAGAGTATCACGACTATATAGTATCGTATCTCTAAAAGACGTGTATGAAGCAGGCAATGAATACAATAAAATTAATCCCAAATCTTCTTCATCATATTTGACCTCCATGGTCTCCAAATTAGCGACGAATTCTTTAAAAATAGTTAGGTGATCCTCAATGGATGTACCTTCTGTAACACAATGAAAATATAGACGCTGCTTAAAATGCAATTTGCTAGTAAGAGTCATCATCATACATAATTGCTCTAATTTTAACCATAATACAGCGGCTGACTTCTCTTTCAAAACGTCTTGAAGAATACTATTTGAAAGATGAATATGCATTTAAGATAAGGCCTTTTGTTAAAACCCAACAATGCGTCGTCCAAACTCATATGAGCAAGTACTGCTCGCATCTTTACTTGTCACAAAGAGAATTTTGTATTGCTATCCAATAGAGAAATATCACACTTCATTGTTGACATCACAGAAAATCTCGATCTTCCCAAGAATTTCAACACCAAAAGCTCTAATACTAATTGTTATGGACTGGAATGCTCTAATACCAGTTTGTTGTGAGAAAATAAGATATTATAGCCACAATATAAAATAAAGATCATAAGAATAAAATAATTTGAGGAGAATGGAAATTGTATTATAATATGAAGAAAGAACACAAAGATTATATGTTTACAATGTTTCTAATTTCTTAAGGGAAAAATCAACCCTAAACTAAATTGTAGAGAATAATCAAATATATACATAAGAAAAAAAATAGGGGACGTCAAATCCTTTATAGTAGAATTGTAGTTGAAGTAGAATGACAAAAAGAAAGTTCAAACGGAAAAGGAGATCAAAATTGTGCATGGATGCAAAAGAGGTGGCACCGTAGCGCCAGGCAGTTTTCTTCCAGTGTCGTGGTACCACGGCACCCACTCTCGAGTCATTTACTCCAAAAACTTGCTTTTCTTTATTCCTAAATCCTCTTCAAGTCCAACAAAAATTTCTATTTCAATGGGCTTTCAAATAGAACTTCAATTAGAATTCCTCAAGTAAACTTGAATAGGATTTCACAATAGTATTCCAAATAAAATTATTCTTAATATGCACTTTAATTATAACTTTCAATTATATTCAATAAAAAATTTGGGTCACACCCAAATTCTAACAGCTGCTATATTTTGTCCTAGCCAGAATGGAAAAGGGAAGAATCCACGTGGGGGTGGGGGGGGGGTATGGCAAATTGAACAACATTCAAGTATTTCAAGTAAAGAGAAAAAAGAAAAGCAATGTCGTCTTTTCTTTTTCTAATAAGCGATGTATCAATGTGTTAAAAAGACGCTAGAGTACAGCTAAACAGGGACAACAAATTTCAATTCACTTACGCGGCCAAAACTGATGGCTATATAATTGGCTCTTAGGCTATGAGTTGCACCAATTCATATTCGATCGAGCAAGCTGAAACCTCTCTAGCTTTTGATATTTCTAATTAACATTGACCACATACAGTTCAAATTTTTTAAGAACAGTATCTAAAAAAAAACACCACCCTGCAACAGAGCATGAGAAAGAACCAACAAATAGAAACATTACGCGAGTAGAACATGAGCCTTCAAGGTCAACTTCATTACACTCTCTGATAAACCTCTTCTCACTACTATAGAGTCGCTACAACCATTGGACTACTGTTGGTTGCTCCAAGCAAATACACACCCCTTCCATATAAGCAATCAATTTCTCTCTTACAATTGGTGCGTTCTTTGAATACAAGTTAGTAGTGATAATAGTAGATTTTGTCTGAGTCTAAAGTTGTTGTCTTGAACAGTTAAAACTGTTGTTCAGTACTTTCAAAAATCTAGTAATCTATATGTTACGACTTCAAATTGCTTTTTCGAAACACGCTTAAATGGTAATGGGATACCCATCCATTGTCATTTAGCTACTGTTTTCTCTATCTGTCTATGTTGCCTTCAAGGTGTTAAAATTGTGTGACTCTTCTACGCCCTGGGAGCAATCTTTATAATCTGTTTTTTCTAAGGGAACACTAAACATTTTGCTACCTACGCTACATATTGATTTCTTTTAAGTAAAGGAATTTACACGACACCAAAATTTCTCCTACGTGTTTAAAGCTTGACCGCCAAAAATCCTTGCTTTATTATGCATCACTATCTTGTGGACTAGTTACAAAACTCTCTTAGTCAATTGTGTTCTTGGAGTTTAACAGAACTTAAAATTTCAAGAATTGTCTTAAAATGTTATGATCATTCGATGAGTATCTGGGCAGGAGACCTGGTTTCTCACAAAGGAAATGTTTGGAGAATCCCTTTTGTTTAATGGGGTGGAATTCGAAGATGGAAACAGGGTCGGACTCGGATTGTGTTGAGCCAATTGAAATCACTCAACAGGCAGGGGCTTCACTTCAAGACATGGACATAACATTTTTATGTAATGGTTTTGAAGGTGGATCTTCTTCAAGAAGTCCTTATGTATCAACAAGTTCTTTGTCTGTAAGCAATAAATTAGATGAAAGCTTGACCAGGGTGGAGAAGATAAGTGGGAGCTCAGGTAAATCGATTATTAGTTCAGAACTTGGAAAACAAAAAGTATATGGATCGGCATCTTCAATTCCAGTGTCTTGTACTGCTACAAAAAGATTGAGGGCGTCTTATCAGAAAATGCAGAATCCCAGCTGCCAAGTTGAAGGGTGCAATCTTGATCTTACATTGGCAAAAGATTATCACCGGCATCATAGAATCTGCGAAAACCATTCCAAAAGCCCCAAGGTAATTGTAGCTGGAATGGAAAGGCGGTTTTGCCAACAATGCAGCAGGCAAGTTTCTCCGCATTCTGCTTTTCACTAGTTCAACACATGGTTAGTTACAGGTTTTTTTTTTTTTTTTTGACATAAAACTGTCTGTTTGATAATTTGAAAGATTTCGTGGCTTTTCGGAGTTTGATGATAAAAAAGAAGCTGTCGAAGGCGCCTCTCTAATCACAATGCCAGACGCCGTAGGCTGCAGCCAGAATCGATCCATTTCAGCTCATCAGGTTATCTTCTTCATTATATGGTGTTCTTTAAATTTAATTTTCAATTTAGATTTTCTCATCTTTCATTTTAATTGGCTTAGCAAGTACAAATAATTCCTGTTTTCTGATCTGAACAGAGGACATCACAGAATGTGCTGTTTAATGTACTCCCTGTCTCTCTTTCAAATCAAATGGGGAAAAATATCTGCAGTTCTATGCTTAGACAAGCCGGCGATTCCCTCGTTGGGTCTTCAAAGACAGGAGGAACTTATAGGAGACCGAGTTTAGCCAACCATGAGATTCCAAGTGCCGTTTATAGCCTACATGTCGAGTATGTCTTCTTCTATTTCTTTCCCACATTTTTGATTGAGAAGTTTCTCTTTAAGATTCATAGTTCAATGGTAACACAAATCCTGCTATAATCCATCTTTACCTCGTCCATGTGCTACCGGTGTATGAATTAAACTTGTCATGTTTACGTGCATTTGCAACTAATTCTGCCATTTCTCTCTTCTGTCAGTCGATAATCCTTGGAGTTCGAATCGGAATGAATCCATTTCTATGAAGGGCCTATTGCACAGAAACGCCAGTATGGACAATCCGAACTGGCCATTTGTTCAATCAGCAGCAGAAGAAGGTCCTTGTTTCTCCGGTGCTTTCGACTAATTTAAATCCCTTTTGCAAAAGTTTGATTTATTCAAGACACCATATGACTCAAGATGATTGAACTCCAATGATCAAATGAACTTATAACTGGAAATGTTTCCTCTCTATAAGAAATTCCTTTTAGGCTTTTAATAATTGACACTCATTCTTGCCGTCGTACCTCGTATTTTACAAAACTAAACATTTTAATGATCAAGCTTTCTTTTTCTTTGTTAAAGTCCTATGTTATGTTACTTGATATGTGTCATCCATTTTTATCTATCTTATATTAATTTTTATATGTATATTAAGTTGTCAAATCTTGTATTTACTTTTAATCAAGGGCATAATGGTCAAAGTTGAAAGTATTACAATTAAAATGAAGTGAACTAAATGATAAAGTGAAAATCTTTAAGCCCTAACTCCATTAAATACACCTTGGAAAGCAAAATATATGTTAATATACCATAAAATCCAATCCATTATGGCTCTAAGTAGGAAAATTACCACAAACATATAGAATATTCTTCCGCGCAACCAAAATAATATCTTGAAATATTTTCCTAAGTTCTTGAGGATGAATAATATCCCTCTTGTGCTAACCAAACTGTTGCATAACTTCCTTCTCGAACAATATGTATAATTACAACAGGTAGGAATTTTTGCAATAGTATATTCGATCAAGAATGTATTGTACCATTCGAGGCCGCTTCATTTTCTCTTTGCTCCAAATGCATTAAACATTGTTAACAAACAGAAATACGAAAAATGAA
>CAIGRL010017256.1:0-11893 GCA_903798325.1 Fraxinus xanthoxyloides | reverse complement strand
AACACTACATTAGATTATGAATCTTGAATTAAGAATTAAGGTGATCAATATATGAAAATTGCTATGCCATAATATTCATCACATATTTGAATATTCAATTATTTGTTGTGTGCAATCTTTTAATATTTTCAATTAGTTAAAAATAGTTAGGAAAAATAATCACAACCATTATAATTATTTACTTGTTTTTATCAAATAGGAGTTAGAAATATTATATTAAGTCCTAAAGTATAGTCCTCTTAGGAACGATAACCAGATTCAAAGGTCCACTATACTACTTGTTACGATATCGTACACTTACGATATAAAAAAATTGTAACAAGTTTTTTACACCACTACCAGGGACTATTTGCTTTTAGTCTTGGTTTATTTTATTTTTAACTGTTATTTGATTTGATTTTAATTTTTCTATTAAAAAAAAGAAGTGTTTTTTTTATGCTCCGTACCCAAGACGACGATCTTGAACCTTTTGACTCGGAAATAGAACATACTTTTCAGAAGAAAACGCAATGAACATAAACAAAAATAACAACATCAAATGGTTGATGATTAAAATATTCATATTCCTATTCAGCCGATTAGACAAGTGGCCGCAAGAGTAGCGGCGCTACCAGATCAACAACAGGAGCAAAGGGAAATAAAGGAAGGAGACTTCCAATTTTAATGTTCTTGACGCCCATAATCGCGCATGTATGCTCAGTATTGTGTATTTAGATCTCGAGGTAAATAATTTTGAGATAAGGATAGAGTAGATCAATTTGATGAGTAACACTCTTCAATTCTACCGGCTATCTCATGAAAATTCGAATACACATATCTCCAGATTTTTCGAAAACTGTCAGAACTTCCATGCTTCGGGGATTAACAAAGGCGCTATTAAGTTGCGATTATTTTCATATACACTGAGAGATGTTGCATTGGAGTTGTAGATGCCGAACCTCATGGAAGCATTACTACATAACAGGAGCCGATCAGAAAACTCTGTGACAAATTCTTCCCACCGACAAAAGTAGCTAAAATCATATTGAAAATTCAAATTTTCTAACAAAAAGATGGAGAAAGAGCTATCATGAGGCATGGAATAAATTCAAAGAGCTTATATGAAAGTATCCAAATCATGGAATCACAATAGGTAATCAAGTGCAGTACTTCTACACCAAACTCTCACCACAGTCAAACCCTCAAGTGGATTCCTCTATGGATGGATTGATCATAGGAAAATTTATACAACAAGCAATAGATTTATTTGAGTTAATTGCCACTACACATTCAATGTTTTCATCAAAAAGAGTGGTACTACCGAGAGCATCTGGGATGTATAAATTAGATAGCACAGCATCTACCTCAGCATCTACCAAAGCACAGATATCAGCTTTGACAAAGCAGATAGAGCTATTGGTGAAATCACAAATGAAAGGAGCACATGCAAAGATGGGTGGTCCATCATGTGAAAACTATAGAGCTAACCATTTGATAGAAAATTGTATGTCTATAGACTTTTCCGAAGAATAAGTCAATTTCATTCAGAATGGCTCCTACAATTTTAACCCATATTAGCAAATATATAACCGAGGATGGAGACAGCATTCGAATCTCAGATGGTCAGATAATCAACAAGGAATGGTTCAAATAATGCCCAGCAGAAGAACAAAACAAGTTTTGGGGAAGATGTTTCATCAATATGTACAGAAAACAGACAAAATATTCCAACAGATTGATACTAATTTTCAAAATCAACAAGCATCTATCAAGAAGTTGGAAACACAGATTGATCAGATAGCTCAACAACTTGCAGAACGTCCGCAAGGATCGTTACCAAGCAATAAAATGACAAATCCTTAAGAGCAAGTGATGATAATAAGAGTAGATGAAAACAATCCACCCGAGACTCATGTAAAGGTTAAAGCATATGTACCTCCACTTCCATTCTCCCAAAGATTTCGAAAGAAGTCAATGGAAGAAAATATTCATAACTACAAGGAGTGTGGTACAATTACCACAGATTTCTGTGAAACGAACAGAAAGAAAAGATGACCAGGAAGATGTTTATAAACCGATAATGGAGAAAAATCTACATCCACCTCAATTGAGATGGAAGAAAGTACATAAGCATCAACTGTCAAAGCACCAAGTCTAGTCAAGGCTTACATGCCTCCTATTTCTTTTCCTCAAAGGCTCAAGAAGAACAAACAAGACACAAATTTTGAAAATTTTCTTGATATTCTTAAGAAGGTCCAGATCAATTGATTGATGTGATAATACAAATTCCAAGCTATACAAAAATTTTGAAAGAGATGTTGAAAAAGAAAAGAAAGCTTCCAGAGTTTTATATTATGGCATTAACGAAGAAAAGTAGTGCAAAACAAATTGCCTCCTAAGTTGAAAGATCTAGAGATTTTTACTTTGCCTATTTCAATTGGAAATTCTTGTGCTATTAATGTATTATGTGACATAGGTGCTAGTATAAATCTAATTTCATATTCTGTTTATGGAAAATTTTGATTGGGTAAAGTCAAATCAACATCAATAAGGCTACAACTAGCTGATACAACACTTTCAAAGCTACGTGGCAAAGTTGAGGACGTGCTCATAAAAGCAGAAAATTTAATATTTTTGGTGGACTTCATTGTGTTGGACATACAAAACGATCGAGACATTCCAATTATATTGGGCGGCCATTCTTAGAAACAAATCTAACTCTAATTGACATGGAGAACGGTGAGCTAATATTGAGGGAGAAGGAAAAACGAGAGATATTTAATATTTATACCCCATTTGAGAAACCTTCCAACAAAAATAATTGTTTTAGAATTGACGAAGAGCCACCTGATCAACGAAGTTATCTGAATAGAAAATCAAGCTTTGGTAAACTTCTTGGTAGAAATGAAAATGAAAATATCAAAATATGGAGAGCAAATAAAAGGTGCATAAATGAAAATTGCACACAAAGTGCAAGGATGACATAACTTGGTTCTAGCCACCATGATCAAATATGGCACAAAGTCAAACTAATAATATTAAAGAAGCGCATCTTGGAAGACAACTCAAGCTTTTTTCCTTTTTATTTATTATGTTTTTTAGTTTTATAACAGTTTAGTTTATTTTAAATTTATTTGTGATTCATGACCCATACCCTGTTTTCCCTTAAGTCTTCGATTTGTTAACTGATTTATTAGATGTTAGAGTTAANTAACACTTGTTCCAATTATTTGATCTTAATACTTTATTTGATTTTTCAAGAACATGATGTTGCGGAACATTTGAACCAAAATTGACCGTGAAACCAATAAGAAAGCAAGCCATTGAATTACAGGTCATATAAGGAGTGCATTTTCTTCACTTTCTTCTCCACTCTACGCGGATTTAAGATTAAAGACATTGAGGAAGATGTCTAATTTAAGTTTCGGTGGAAAACATGAGTTTTCATTTTTGTATGTGTTTTTTGTGCTTTTATTGCTTTAAAAAAAGAAAAACTTTAAAATAAAAACATTTTATTCTTGTGTGTTTGTGTGAGTTAGTTGGCCTAGTTGACAATGACGAATATATTGATTTATTCATTGATCTATGGATGGTAAATAAGTTGCATGCTTAAATTAATTTTTATCTTGTCATGAGAAATTTGATATATATTGATTGAGCAGATGAATTAAGTTAAGCATTGTGTAGAATGAGTTGATTTTATAATTGTAAAGGTTGAAATAGTGAACCATAAATGCTAAACCCAAAATCACTAAATTTTACATTTTGGACCAATTTTAGAATAGTCTGGGGGGATCCCACCGTTGTAGGAAGATGTTGAGATAAATAGGGATTTCATGTATGAAATTAAAAATCTTATGTGGATTATCTAAGGTCAATAGGATGCAATTGGGTGAGAATCTCAAGTTAGAGGTTGTTCTACTTGAAATTGTGTTAAATGAGAGATACTACACTTATCAAGGCATAAAAAATTATTTTATTTGAAAATTTCTCTTTGTAGCTTTTATAACTTGAGCAATTAAGTTTGCAAGAGTCTGTAAAACCTGGTGCCCTATGGTTATCTGACTTAGGATGGGTCATTTAGAAAGCTTAAGAGAGAGAATGTTTTAAATAAAGAAAAAATAGTCATAAAAAAATCAAAAAAAGTAGGTGCATGAAATAGAAAACGTACCAAATGCCCTGGTTTAGTCACAAACACCTATTTAAGAAAATTTGACTTTTGATAAGTGATTGTTAGTCTATTTAAGTCCTAAAGATTGAAACAATCAAACATAATGGAGAATCCTTGTTTATTGTCATGTTGAAATGCAATTGGTGAAATTTTGCTTCAATCTAGAGAGGTGAGAATAGTTGAAAATGGAACCTCAATTTACACACTGGAAATGAGTAAAAGAATAAGTTTGGAGGTGTGTGAATCTTACGAGTGATGAAAGAATATATTTGACCATTAATGGTCGAAAATTGAAACAACTTATGAATTCATAATACTATGTTTAATTCTTCATACACATGTTGATTTTACATTGGAAAAGTAAGTTTTAGATTCTGTAATGTGATTTTGAAGTTGTGCATAGAATTGATATTATCATTTTAATCCCGAGATAAAAAAACCAGGTTAGCTAGTTAATATTGTTGATTTTCTTGATTGCCTAGCTACCTAATAGCATTGCGTGTTTGTGTGTTTGTTATGTTTTAGTTTTATTTGAGGACAAACAAAGATTCAAGCTTGGGAGTGTGATAAGTGTAGTTTCTACACTTATTTGAGGCCCTAAATCATGATATTTTATTATCTTTTCAATAAAATTCTACCTAATTTATGTTATATTATGTTTTGTAGGTAAAACTTTATGTTTAATGAAGAATTAGAGAAAATAATACAAAAGTAGCGAAAAATGACAAAATTCAAAGATAAAATCTTGGAGAGAAATATTACATTAAATGGATTTAAGTTAAACGAGTCTCAATAGACTTGCATTGAAAACTTTAATTGGAGGCACAAATTAAACACACACACAAAGGAAAAAAGGCACAGAGGAAAACAAAGAAGAAAACTGTCGCAGGAAAGAAAGAGAGAAAAAAGAGAAAGAAAAAAGAGAGAAAGAAATAGAGGCAGACACAAAAATGAAAAGAGAGAAAAAGAAAAGAAGAAAAGAGGAAGAGAGAGAAATGAAAGAAAACTGAAGACACCAGAAATTTTACATTTCATCAATTTTTGGTGCTATCTTTCCACTTTTGCTTTTTTTTTTTTTTTTACAGTAAGAATAACTAATTTTTATATTTGGGGAAAATAATGTAATCAACTTGTGATCCTTTATTTTTCTATTCAAGATTTATGTGATTTATTTATTCATGTGTTGGTTTTATTATGAGTTCAATGTGTTAAATTACATGATCAATAATTTGTAATTATGTGAGTCTCTTACGAATTCAGATATGAGTTTGAGATTTAGGCCATATAATAAAATCCAGTAAATTAGTATAACGTATAGAGATACAATACTAATTATTGCAGTCATAATATGAATTCTTAGAACTAGTGTTTCATTTAACTAAGGTTGATTCACATAGAGATATGGAATTAAATTAGTTAAATAGGTTCAATGAGAACTCGAGAGGTGTAAATTGAATACAATATAAGAAACCTCCCCAACTGATACTGGTCGTGTACCTATAAGAGAAATTGACACAATATTCGGAGGTCCGTACGTAAGGGAAAATCTAGAAACTTCCAGAGAAATTATGCAAGGAAAGCAAGGACCTTCCCATGGCTAGCTTCATAGTAAACAACCGACTCTCCACTGAGAGAAGAGCTCAACTTCTCACCTTTTCTCAAGAAGATTCGATTGGTGTGCATTATCCACATTGTGATACTCTAGTAGTGAGGGCCATTGTAGCACGCAATGACCTAAAAAGAATGCTAGTAGAAATGGAAGCAATGTCAATAACATATTTGGAGCCACATTTGACAAAAATGGAAGTTGATCATAAGCTGACCTCAATGACGTTTCCCGTGTGTAGCTTCACTAGCGATAGCATCGTTCCAAGGGAAAAATCACTCTAGCAATGGAGATGGAAACAACACATCTAACTACTCATCATTTTATGGAATTTCTGGTGGTAGACAACCACTTCGCCACCACTGAGTGCTTGGGAGGCCGATATTGAAGGAATTATTTGTTGTTACATCCATTCACCATTTATGTATTAAATTCCCAATGGAGAATGGCATCACCAGGGTCAGAGGAGATCATAGGATTGCAAGAGAATGCTATTCAAATTCCCTTAGGAAAGCAGAGCCTTGAAGTGTTAATGTAATTCCGACAAACGTTGACAGGGATAACATCCCTGAACAAAAGAAAATCCCTGAACAAGGGGGAGACATCGAAATGATGGATGCTTTTGAAAAAGAGGCGGTCCTCGGAGTCATAAACATCTTTGAAGAAGAGGCTATCCTAGAAACTCAAACATCCTCTGAAAAAGGAGAGATGTTGAAGAAGTGGCTAATTTGGACGAATCGGACACTCACATCATTGATTTCGAGCCCCAGTAGAGGAATTGTAGAGTTTCCAAGTTGATCTCCAAATTCTCTCCAAATGCTTGTAGGTTGGAAAAAATCTTCCATTAGAAGCCAATGAAAAGTTGAAAAGCTTCTTATGCCAAAACTTGGACATCTTCGCTTGGAAGCATGGAAACATAGTTGGTATTGATCTAAGAATCAGTTGCTACCACTTGAAAATTGATCTGAAGGCTACAATTTACAGGAAATAAAAGCCCTCAATCCAGAGAATTATGAAGCTTTATAGGACGAGGTAAAGAAGTAGAACGACGATCGCTTCATTCGGGAAACAATGTGTCCAAAGTAGGTTTCCAACCCGATCTTGGTCAAAACCCAATCCTGGTCAAAAAAACAAAATGGCAAGTAGAGAGTATGTGTGGATTTTTCAAATCTAAATCAAGTTTTCCCCAAGGACGCTTTCCCGGACAAATCAACTTATAGACTTAACGGCAAGATACGAGCTGCTTAGCTTCATGGATGCCTGCCCTGGGTATAATCAGATTCCGACGATCCCAACTGACGAGGAGGATACTTCCTTCATAACATACAAGGGTCTTTATTGCTACAAGGTCATACCTTTTGGGTTGAAAAACGTCAAGGCCTTTGGAGTGGTCTCCAAAAAATTTCTAGGCTACATGGTCAATCAAAGAGGCATTGAAACTAACCCGGAAAAGGTCAAAGCCTTGATTAAAATGAGGTCACTTCATAAGCCTAAAAAGGTACAAAGCCTCACATGACAAGTAGTTACTTTGAACCGCTTCGTCTCGAAGACAACATATAAATGCTTACCTTTCTTCAAAGTTCTTAAGGAAGGGGATAAGTTTCAATGGACTAAGGAATGCGAGGTAGCCTTGCAAGAGCTAAAGAAGCACTTAAGGCATGCTTTTCTACTCTTCAAACCTAAGGGTAACAAATTACTGTAACTATACCTAGCAGTAACCCCTGAAGCAATCAGTTCAGTTCGGGTAAAAGATGAAGGTCATCACCAGCTGCCCATTTATTATATTAGCAAAGCATTTTTGGCAACAGAGACTCGTTATCTAGACATGGAGAAGATAACACTCTCATTGGTGACAGCTTCCCGAAAATTGAGGCCATATTTCCAGGCTCACACCATACATGTGTTGACTAACTTCCATCTAAAACAAGTGCTACAGAAGCCTTATGCTTCGGGAAGATTACTAAAATGGGCTATTGAACTAACCGATTTTGATATTCTATTCAAACGAGAGGCTGTTGATAAAGGACAAGCCTTAGCAGATTTTGTGACAGAATTCATCCATGTTCCAGAAATGAAAGATGAAATGGGACTTGTTGAACTCCTCACTTGGCATCTTTTTGTTGATGGCTGCTCTGAAGACACCAGATCTGGAGCAAGAGTGGTCCTGATTAGTCCAAAAGGACATAAACTTAATTGCACTGTTAGGTTCGGCTTTAAGACGACCAACAATGTAGGAGAATATGAGGCCCTCCTACTTGGTTTCAGATTGGCCAGAGAAATGCAAGCAAAGAAATGGGCAATCAATAGTGACTCCTAGCTGGTAGTTAGCCAAGTCCATGGCAATTTTTTTGGCCAAAGATAAGTCTAAGGCTGTTTATCTGAACTTGGTTGTGAAACTTATCCTCGATTTTGAAAAATTTGAGCTAGAACAAATCCTACATTCAGAGAATTCTCATGCCACGCTCTTTCAAAACTGGAAGCAGTAAGGATTTTGAACTGCTCACTTTGGTGCCCATAGAACATTTTCTAATACTTTACTGCTATAGATGAAGAAGTGATGTGGGGTCGAAGATACCCCACTATGAATGAAGCCGATAATAAGATTTCTCAAGGACCAAGTATTACCCTATGAAAAAGAAGAGGTACAGAAGCTCAGAAGACAAGTTGCTCATTTCGTTTTCTAATACGATGTGCTATACAAATGGGGCTTCTCCTTACCCTTAGTTCGTGCATAAGGGGAAAGCAGGCCACCTATGTGCTCCAAGAATTCCATAAAGAGGTGTGTGGCAACCACTCAGGTGGGATGGTCCTCAGCACAAAAGGTGTTAAGGTAAGGATATTATTGGCCCTCCTTGAAAAAGGTTGCCCAACAATTCGTAAAAAGATGCGATAAGTGTTAATGCTTTGTGATCGTTTAGAGGCAGCCTTCCTAGGGACTAAGCGTGGTGTCTAGCCCTTGGCTATTTACCAAATGAGATATTGATCCGATAGCCCCCCCACCCCACCTAGAGGGACGGGCAACTCCAGTTTTGCAATTGTCGACATTGATTACTTTACCAAATTGGTAGAGACCAAACCCCTTTCCAAGATCATTTGTAAGGTCGGAATTTCCCATTCAGTCATCTTGAATAATGGGTGGCAATTCGATAACAAGAAGGTCAGATATTTTGTGAGGAGTGAGGTATCAAGAAACATTTCTCTTCCCTACATCACCCTCAGGCTAACGGACAAGTATAAGCTATTAATAAGACTATCAAATACATTCTAAAGAGCAAGTTAGATGCTTCTAAAGGGGCCTAAGTCGATGAACTACTCAAGTCCTATGGGCAATCCAAACTACAAGCCAAACGACTACATGAGAGAATCCTTTCTTTGTGGCCTATGGAACTGAGGCTATGAGCCTAGTTGAAGTGAGTCTGTCATCTCCTACTCGCATTCATTTTAACGAAATATCTAATGATGAGTTGAGAATATATGAACTAGATCAAATTGAAGACATGAGGGATAATTCTTGAGCAAAATTGGTATCTACCAATGGAAAATGACTAGGTACTACAATTCTAGAGTTAAAAAGAAGTCAAATTGCTTGAATGAACTGGTTCTTTGGAGGGTATTATTGTTTTCTAAAGAGCATATCGTACGAACCATTGGCCCTAACTGGGAAGGACCCTACCGCATCAAAGAATAAGTTCGGTCTGGGACTTACAGAATTGAAAATATGGATGAAAAGGCACAGCCACATCCTTGGAATGCGGAGCATTTGCGGAAATATTATCAGTGAAAATGTAAATATACAATTTGTATAGTTTTTGATTCAATGAAATCATTTTTTATTAAAGTGTTAGCAAAAGTAAAATGTCTCATATTTATAAAAGTCAAAGGATAAGCCTCTATATAGATGAACTGTCCTTATATAGAGATGCTGGGCACTTCAACGAAGAGTTGGATCTCAAAAGGGGCCTCCTCCTCACTCACGAAGTGGACAGCATATGCTCTTAACAATAAAAGTTTTTAAGGAAGCCTTAGCATGGGCGAAACGCTCAACCTCATGCTCAGGAAAAATATTGATTCTATTATGTTTGTTCACAATTTTATTAAATCAAATTCTCGAAAAATGCCTCCTATTAACAAAAGGCAAAGAATAAGATTCTATATAGACGAATTGTCCATATGCAGAGATGCATGGGCACTTTAACGAAGAGTTGAATCCCAAAAGGGACCACCTCTTTACTAGCGAAGTGAACAACGCATGCCCTAACAACAAACGCTGTTAAGGGAGCCTCGGCATGGACGAATCGGTTGACCTCATGCTCGGGAAAATTGTTAAGTTTATTCAGATAGAATTGTTCTTAATTTTATTAAGTCAAGTTGGTAGAAAATACAAATAAAAGGTACCTCATATTGTCATAAGTCAAAGGAGAAGCCTGTACATAGATGAACCGTCCATATGCAGAGACGCGTGGGTATTTTGGCTAAGAGTTGGATCCCAAAAAGGACCACCTCCTTATAACAAAACATTGCTTAGGAAGCCTTAATATGGGTGAACCGCTCAACACCATACTCAGGGAAATAATTAAAAGATGCGAACTACAAACACTTGTACAAAATTGTAAACAAGTTAAAATGTCATAAGTGTAATAAAATCGAAGTGCAAACGAGTTCAGATGTAAAAGTTAGAAAGGTAAATGACCTTCTAAAATTTGTGAAAAATTGTAAATTTGAATAGTGTGTTATAAACGGAATATGCTGAAAGCATTACAAAGCTATGAACAAAGCAATAAAGAAAGTACAAAGAGTAAATGAAACACAAGTACATATAAAAGAGAAAACTTCATTCATTAAATAAAAACATTTACAAGTGTGGGTCGAAACCAATTACATGGGAAATGCAAAAAACAACCTATCAGCTAAACAAGTGGATGAGGAAGAGGGAGAGCGATGGCCTCAGGAGCTTCTTCAGCAACATCATCCTCAATTTCAATCATTTAGCTTCCATCTGTCGGAGTTTGAAGCTCTTGTTTTCCCTCCTCCAAAAATTTTGACGTCAACTCAGAGTTATTGAAGGCTTGGGAGTTGACTTCAATGTATTCCACCATTCGGTATAAGAATACCTCTGCTAGTACTTCACAAAGCTTTGGTAAGCCTCTGTTAGGTCGAAGTTGGCAATGTAATGCTTTACAGCATCTTCACCGACCGATTGAGCCTCCTACCTCACCATCTCCACCTCCTCTATTGGGCCAAAAACCTTACTGTACAACCCTCACACATGCTGGTTTAAGGCTGCATTCTCCTT
Source organism: Fraxinus xanthoxyloides (assembly GCA_903798325.1). Taxonomy (NCBI): domain Eukaryota; kingdom Viridiplantae; phylum Streptophyta; class Magnoliopsida; order Lamiales; family Oleaceae; genus Fraxinus; species Fraxinus xanthoxyloides. The sequence continues at coordinate 844 of CAIGRL010017256.1, read as the reverse complement.
ATTTGCCTTCTCCAAGGCTTCAACAGCCACCAGAAAGTGAGCTTCACAGACTCATCGACCTTCTGCTTCTTCATTACCTCAACCTTTGCCTTGTTGGCTTCCTCTTTAGCCTCAGAGGCTTTTTTCATAAACTCTCTATTTTTATTTTGAAGGTTTTTAAAGAGTGCTTCTGCATCTATGGCCACCCAAAGGCCCTCCCCGCTTGGCTGACCATGATCACAACTTTAAAATTTTAAGACAAGTACGTTCAAATTTACTATCGTGACAAATCTTTAATTTGAACTCTTATGAAAGGTCGTAGCGAATTAATAATATAAATCAAATTATTTTAGAGTTCTACAAGAAAATTTTATTTACAAACGACATAAAAAAAAAAATTTTGTCCTCGAAATATAACTTGTACAATAATGATTATCTAAACTCCAACATATACTGATATTCATACATACATTTCAAATGTTGTGTCTAGAATAAACTTTCTCATACTCTTTTCATAGATACAAGCATATTTATAAAACTTCTTTACCTTAAAATTGGCATAGTGCGGCTATGGAAGGCATAGTGCTCAGGATCCTTAATTATTTTTTTTCAAATTTATATGTGACACAACACCTAAGATATGGTTTCTAATGCAAGTCTACAGAAAATAAACCATACTACGATACCAAGTTCTAATGCCCTAAATTCTCGGAACTCAAAGCTTTATAAAAATCATTTTCTTCTTAGTTTGACCTTTTTAGTGTTAACCAAAATAAATTTTAAATAAGGAAGATTTTGGAGTTCAAAATATATTTAAAAATTTTAATGGGGGGTAATTGTCTGTATAGACTTAGACAATTATGGT
>CAIGRL010017253.1:0-12306 GCA_903798325.1 Fraxinus xanthoxyloides | reverse complement strand
TTTTCAAGCTAAATTTGACCTTGAATTGAGATTTAAAGGAATGAATTTTTGAATTGTGATGATTTCCTCGTATACATAAATAAGCTTGGACGGAAGAAATTGGTTTTTACCTAGTTGGAGATAATATTGTTTATGAGTTGACATTATTTGTAGAATTTTCTTGTACTGTATCAATGTTGAAGTACATAGAGAGATTGGGTCAGTGGGATATTCATTCATCATCAAGATACTCATCAAAGCTCATTTTTTCCCTTTCAATTCCAGCTTTGACTGAGAATAAGCTATCATATCTAATATTGGTATGAGCTCTTGGTGCCATGCCAGCCATGGACACCACAAACAGAAATTCATTTTCTGGTTATGTGGACTTTTGTTCGATATGCATTTGCATTAAATTTCTGCACCTGGTTTGGAAGACTCTAACGAATAACATAATCGATAGCTTTTGGTTTGTCAACTTTGGCTTGGACTTGCCAATCCTTGCTTTTTGCTTCTTATAGACGAGAGAAGCAGCAAACGCTTTTGACTTCAAACTCCAAGGTCAAAGGATGTTGGCATGAGAAACCTTACTCAAATTATAGTGCTATTATAAAAAATGAATGCAGCAAAAAAGACAAGTAACCAAACTTGATATATAAATGTAACCATGATAGTGCTAACGTAAGAAAATGAAGACTGCAAGAAAGGAAAATAAAATTCAGTCAGTTAAGCTGTTGGGATCAGGATAGAATTATTAACAACCAGATCTCTGCTGATTTCCTGATGGTGGATTGCCTACTAATATGAAGAAGTAAACATTCAGGTGGAGGACTTTGGACAGACCTGTCCAGTGAAGCTGTTCAGGTGCAATTTCTAGCTATTCATGTTATTTAGCCCATGTTTGAAACCCATTTTGAGGAGAATAGAAATTATGGAATAGTGATTGATGTGAGAATGTGTGGTGGAAAGCGATGAAAAGTTTTTGATTTGTGTGTAATATTATTTTATTTGGAGAATGTGTGGTTAAAATGAAGAATGAGAATGAGAAATTAATGGGTGTCAAACGGGGGCTTAATTCTTTGTCTAATTTGGTTTGGTGCTTCTTGAAACTAACTTCAAGAGCACGTGGGGAATGCCATATGTCTTAGTGTGACAAAGGAGGGCAGTAAACTCATCCATTATCATTAATCGGGAAGATTGAAGTAACATGTGGACTTCCACAATGTTAATCAGTGGGAATGAAGTTAGGCAAAAAGTTGGCTTTAACGCGGAAATTCACAGTCTTTGTCTTCTTGAATGTATTTGCTTGACATATTATTGAAAAACTGCAACTTATTTCATTCAGTTTGAGGAAACAAAGTGTTACTGCCTGCTTAATTAGCTGTCTTTGCAAAATTAGCTGTCTTTGCAAAACTGGAATGGCAAGAAACTCATCTTTCTAGTTAGTTATAATATAAAATGTACCAATTTTTGACCTTTTTTTTGTTTTTTTGTTTTTCAATCTAGTGGAGTTGATTACTTTAATTGCTTACTTTACTCAAGTGTTTTATTAAATTGCATCGTACAGATACGCTATTTGACCAAATGGACTGCAAGTAAATCTGTTTGCATATGGAAGTAATTTAGTTGAGCTGAAAATCGAAAGGTGCAACATGATTAAGTAACACAATATTTAGTTGCTTCCCGTGATATAACTTTTTAAAGCAAATTGATTTGCCCATACCTTTGTGTGCTTGTCTGCTATCTGTTTACATCATGGATATGATTGTCGTCCTCTTCTTCGCAAGGGGTTAAACAAAAATATATATATTTATGCAAATATGGAACCCTCTCCACCTCCAAGTTTTCTTTGATCTGATCTTAAAGAAATCACTAATTTGACCTAATACATGACATTTATTGTGTTTATTTTGCTTCAGAAGAAAAGATGGGGAAACTGCTGGAGTCTTTATTGGTGTTTTGGTTCACACAAACCCAAGAAACGGATTGGTCATGCTGTCCTTGTTCCTGAACCAAGTCAACCTGGGGTTGAAGTTCCTGTTGCTGAAAATGCAAACTATTCTGCCACCATAGTATTGCCCTTTATAGCCCCTCCCTCTTCTCCTGCATCTTTTCTCCAATCAGATCCTCCGTCCGTCACACAATCACCAGCAGGTTTACTTTCCCTGACGTCCCTTTCTGTTAATTTATACTCTCCGGGTGGGACGGCACCGATTTTTGCAGTTGGGCCCTATGCTCATGACACTCAATTAGTTTCACCACCAGTGTTTTCTGCCTTCACTACTGAGCCATCAACTGCTTGTTTTACACCCCCTTCTGAATCAGTGCAAATGACAACACCTTCTTCACCAGAAGTGCCATTTGCTCAGCTTTTGACATCATCACTAGCACGAAATCGTGGAAACGGTGGAACCAATATGAAATTCTCATTATCCCAGTTTGATTTTCAGCCTTATCAATACCCAGGAAGCCCTGGAGGTCGTCTCAGATCACCAGGTTCAGCAATTTCTACATCAGGAACCTCTTCACCCTTTCCCGATAAGCTCCCTATAGTTGAATTCTGCAAGAGGGAAGCTCCCAAATTTCTTGGCTATGAACACTTTGCCAATCTTAAGTGGGGTTCAAGAGTTGGTTCTGGATCATTGACTCCAACAGGTTGGGGTTCAAGGCTAGGCTCTGGAACATTGACACCTAATGGTGGGCTTTCTAGGTTAGGTTCTGGAACTGTAACACCTAATGGTGGAGAACCCCCATCTCAAGACAGTTATCTTCTAGAAGGCCAAATCTCCGAAGTGACTTCCCTTGCCAACTCAAATAACGAATCGAAAGATAGGGAAGTTGTAGTTGATTATAGAGTCTCATTTGAGCTTATTGGTGAAGATATTCCGACTTGTGTGATAAAGGAGACAGTTCCATCACACAAAACTGCTTTGCAAACTGTACCAGAGACAGCAACAAATGGTACGAATCAAAGTGATTTGATAAAGAACACTGATTGTTGTGGCGAATATTCTGATGGGGAAACTGTCAGTGAAGTTCCCGACATGGGTCGGAGGCATCGTACAATTTCACTAGGTTCTAGCAAGGATTTCAATTTCAACAATGCAAAGGAAGAAGTCTTAGACAAGTCTGCCATTGACTGTGAGTGGTGGACTAATGACAAAGTTCCGAAGAAGGAATTAGGTCCTCGGAAAGACTGGACTTTCTACCCAATGCCGCAGCCTGGGGTCAGCTAATGTTGAAACATGTGCATATCTCCAATAAAGATTCGAAGTTAAGTTTTACGAACTTAGGACTCGTGCAGGTTTCAACCTGAGAATGCAGTTATGGAGGTAGAGTTTTTGCAAGCCCGTGAAAGTTATGTACAAATGTCTTCAACAGCTTAGTTGTTCGAGTAAGATCATTCAAGAGTATTGTTTAAAGTTTTCTTCTTTCTATTCTTTATTTTAGATGTATACAGTAATCAAGCAACTTTTTCTTCTTCTGAATCAACTGTGAACTGAAACGAGCATTCATGTAAGTGAATTCGTTAATAAAACCAAGAGGATGCCTTGTATTATGGTAGAAAATGGAAGTAGTTTACTCTTACTTCTAACATTGTATTCAAGGATATGCTGATATCTTTGCTTATCATTTTATTTCCTTTTGTATTTTCTGAAACTGTATACGAAATTATTGGTTTGTGATAGGACGAAAATGAGTCTCGTTCAGTGTGTTGAAGCATAGGGGGCGGGCTGAGCCAAACCGCTCGACTCGTCCACTATTGAGCTAGGCTAGGTCCTCCTTGCTAGGTCCTCCTGGCAAGCGAGCTGGTGCTTGCAAACGGGGCGAGAGGAGCACGATTTGGGATTGTCACCAACTCCAACTACCGGTAGTCCACAAATTATATAGACTAGATTTAACTAACTGTCAATTCTATTTTCTGTATGTTCTTAACAATCAATCTTTGTCTCAACGGAGTCTTTTAATAGTTTGTTCCAATCATTTTCCACAGTATTTAAAAAAGCGAGCCAACGATTCAAGTATAAGATATTATCATTAAAGTATGCACAATTAGATGCCCACCTTGTAATTGCAATGACCCAATTGCAAGAGCAAAACTCTACCGTGTAATATCTAAGTGGAGTATGCATGAAGTAGTCAGATTTTTCTTCTACTTTTTTTTTTTTCTTCTCGACACAGTTGGGCCATCCTCAACTTACCACGATAATCTCCTTACATAAAAAGATTGGTTCTGAGTCTTCGGACATAATAAATGGTGTGTTACTGAACTAATGTGGGAAACATATTATGTGAGATTGGTCCACCAGCAGGCTCCCATTTTTCCCATTGTGCTGCTGCAATCAGTAGAGTAGGGTACGTTTTAAGCAAATTCCTCATCCAGGTGATGGACCGGGCCAATATGGCAGGACATCATAGGACTTATATATGACAGCAATTGGCTGACAACTGAATAGTTCTGAAAAGATTGTTACCACTTAAAACTCTCCAACAGGGAAGACGCTTTTGTTCTTAGTTATTACAAGCTTCGATTGAAGATATTGTATAAAAATTATTAATTTATATTTGTAAGTTCAATATTTTATTTCAAAAAAACTATTCAACATAAATTGTATAATAAAAATATGACAATCAATCATCAAACTGAAGTTTTACCGAATAATCATTGTCATCTTATATTAATTAAGTTTAACAGATGGATGAAATAATCGAATCTTGTGGGAAGTAACACGTAATTTTTTTAAGAAATGTCTACTAATGACGCCAGGCAAAAGAATTCGAAAATTAAGGTCTATGTTAAAATCTAACATTATAATTCTTATAATAATTGAAGCCCATAAGTTAATTTTAAGACAAAGTTTGTAATTAAGTTATTTTTCAGTAAGAGCTCCTAACTGAGTTAAAAAATCTGAACTTTTTCCCTGCAAAGTTTTGTAAGGGTATGTTTGATGGATATTATTGAGGAAAAAATGTATTTTAAATAGTGATATGATGAGAAATATTTGGTTAAAAAGTAAGAAAAAGTTATTGATATGATAAAAAATATTATTTTATTAAAAAATGTGTTTCAAAATTAGTTTTAAATTATGATGAGAAATATGTGGCTAAAAAGTAAGAAAAAATTATTGATGTGATGTAAAATATTATTTTATTGAAAAATGTGATTGAAAATGAGTTTTGAAAGAATGTGTCAAACATGCACAGTTTTCACAGAGTTCATGAAATTCATTAGAAAAATGAAAAAAAAAATCTTTTTGAAACGTTTTAGAAAGTTTTCGAATGTTTCGGTGTTTGAAATGTTTGAATTTGAACCCAGTATTTTTTATGCTTTCGTGCATCCTAAATGTGACATTTAAAACCTTGGAAGGATGTGAAGGGCACACTTGAGTGTTTGTTTTCGTATAGTTACTTATTTATCGTAAAACTAATATAAAGCGTTTTCTTTGAAATTATGTTAAGTGTACATTCGCAACATAGTATAGGTGCAAATTCAAGAAGTGTTTTGTTTTTACAAAACTGTCGTGTTGGTACCGTATAAAAAATGACTTTAAAAAAAAAATATACACATAGCACGATTTGCTTTTATGATCCCACGCAAAATTTGAATTTCATGGGAATTTTATTGTCGATGGTGAACGTGTCCAAATGGGGGAGAAAGTGAGACAAACAGTTTCTTAAAAAGATCTGGGTGTCAACATTTTCTTTTTGGGTTTTTTAGCGCGATTTAAATTAATGTTACTGTTAAATATCTCTCACTAAAAGAATTTTTTTACAGTTGAATAATGGGATGGTGGCAGTTAATGATTTCTCCTTGCTTATAAAGAAAGAGTTGTATGTATTGATTTTTCATCTTATGCATGTTCAGCGAAACACCCAAGTCATGCATTGAAGCAAAGGAAATTTAATACAAGCTACTGCATAAATGGAGCATAACTCCATTTATTATCCCAGACGGCATTCTGGGGAAGCTTGCCAAGTCGAGTTTTCTTCTACAACATAGATCATTATGAAGAAATCATCACATAGGCTCCCAGATGACGTATGGGTGAAGATTTCTCCCAACAGTGTTCACGTAGCTCGAGTAGTGGCATCACCTTTCTTGTACAGCAAAGCTTTGGTTGAATATGCATATCCTTAAAAAGATGAAGAATACATCCTACAATTAGAATAGTCCTCTAGATGCTATTAGTTTCACTGGCTCTTCGAGTCCAAATGAAAGGTTAATTCCTGGGGATGATAGTTTGGATTGTATAGCTGATTCTAAACTAAATCATTGGCCTTAAGTTGTATATTTATATTATCACATCGAGGAAAAGCAAGATTGATCCACCACAATAATTAGCTGTAGAACTTGTGGCATGTTCAGGTTTTTTTTTCCTTTGCACTGGACAGTTTGTCCAGTACTGTGTACTAAACATGCCGTCCTTGTTTCAATTTGCAACTATTTAATAGAAAATGAAGATTATGAATTGAGACGTGCATTTTGTCAGTAAAACAATTGGCATTGCATCACATCTCTTATTTTAAACCTGTTTTATGACTGCAGATGTGGGGTATTTACTGTGCATTTCTGCTTTGGTTCTTTTAACATTCTTATGTTGAAGGTTATTTCAATTAAGCATCATGACTTACAGTACTTGATTGAGCGAGGAGAAACTGATATAAGATTTTCTAATATATTGTAAAATCAAAGATGTATATTAATTATATATATTACAAACAAGGTCAATATGGAGGTTACATTTTTATTATTCAGAAAGCTAAGTTTTACATTGGTCAATAAGAGTAACGGTAAAATCCCAGAACTTTTTTGCTAATTCAAGATCATTAGCTTGTGAGCTAACTTCTGCCAGGTTACAGTTCGCGTAGTATCTACCATTCATGCCTTTAACATCCGGATGCAGTGCCACATAGCACGTCGTTGCTGCCCCCTGAATTTGTAAGCATTAAGGTCATAATTAAGTTTCTGAAAATTAAATCACAAATCTAGAGATTAAGAACATAAGCAGCAGAGTTTCAATTTCAAAATCTGATAATAAAAGAAATTAATGAATTTCCAAGATAAATGCACTATGACTCCTTTCAAGGGAATGAAAAGATATGCTTCAGTAAGATACAATTTCTTTCCTGCAATGATGATAAATACCTGCTGAACATTTTTCATCACATGCTTGCCGAGAGCATCAACAAGGCCTGCAGTGAAGATGAGTATTTGATCAGATACACGGATGAAATAATTTCCACATTTAACTAATACACTGAGCACTTAGATTGCCGAGTTCAAGAATAGATTGATAGATTCTTCTTCAATAAGAGATATTTGAGGAAATTCTTTACGGAATAGTAAGCTCTTTCACATTGATAAGCTAGAGTGCCAGAGACTTCTAAGGTTGCTTGTTCCTAGGGCTTAACCCAATGCAGTATAGGCAAATCACAAAGGCTTCATTTTTGAATGACAGCTCTCAAATTGTAAGTAACAATGTCATTGTATAGCATGGGAAACTTTCGAGAAGGTAAACATCATAGAGAACACAACTTACAGGGTAATCTCATGGCCTTGCAGGGGGATTGTTAAGCACACATGACATTGTTTTCAAGGAAAAGTCGTATAGTTCAGTCTTCACTCAACATTGGGCCTAAACCTCTGAGGTTGATTTCAATTTTAAAGATTCACAAGGCACCTTGGATGAGTTAGAAGACATTACCGCTGGCAAAGCTGTGATGACGAAAAAGATTGGTGGCAATTGCTCCAGGATGAAGTGAGTTAGCTGTTATCTCCACCTTCTCCTCCTTCAAAAGAACTCGACCAGATAATTATACTTACAACTGCATCAAACTAAGTAATGCGCATGCAGCACAATGCTACTTGATGATGATTTTAATAGACCAGTTTTCAAGACTTGAACATTTAGATAGCGTTCCGTTCATTAGCGTGCAGCACATTAGCTAGCATTATTAGATGACAAGGCAACAGACTTTATAGATGACTTTCCTTCTACTATCTGTAAAGCCAAGTGCAGCACTTAAAAATGTAAAAGTCCCTTTCTTGAGCTTATTAGGGTTCAGAACAATGGCTGATAGTTGAAAAAAGTGCAATTGAAAGGTCAATCCATCATAGTAAATCATCCAGATAAAATCTGTCTCTAAAGGTCAATCCATCATAGTAAATAAAGCAGATAAAATCTGTCTCTAAAATCATAATGTCCAGAGTCTGANGGCAACAGACTTTATAGATGACTTTCCTTCTACTATCTGTAAAGCCAAGTGCAGCACTTAAAAATGTAAAAGTCCCTTTCTTGAGCTTATTAGGGTTCAGAACAATGGCTGATAGTTGAAAAAAGTGCAATTGAAAGGTCAATCCATCATAGTAAATCATGCAGATAAAATCTGTCTCTAAAGGTCAATCCATCATAGTAAATCATGCAGATAAAATCTGTCTCTAAAATCATTATGTCCAGTGTCTGACTAATGTTATAAATAAGTTATATGATTAAACTAGTCTCTAGATATTCGAAAAATAAGCCAAAGTACCTGCAAACGTCTGGCTAGTTCATTAGCATGCAGCACATTAGCTAACTTTGATTGTCCATATGCAGATAGACTGTTGTATCTGTGTATCATCACAAGCACCAAATAAAGTTTGTTGCAGACATGAAGTCAACCTATTAACGCCTGAGAAAAGGACTAAATGAGTCTGAAGAGCTTGTGTTTTTATGCTTGGTGGTAAAAAAGATAACTCTTCTAATGCACCTTTATTAATACCTAATTATTGCCAACTTGAAAATTTTAGGTAAGTAGTTTCTGTATCATTATGATGACAATAACCTGCTGGAGACGTGAAGAAACATGCTATGCTTTACAATCTGCCCAATACATTCCACTCTTCCTGATTAAGGGTTTTAACTTGCAAAATACACTCTTAAAATTGATTAATTAGTGGAAGGCACCAAACCTAAAAATTGACTTGAGTGGCATAAACTGTGGACAGACCTCTCAATCAGTACGAAAGATGCAATGTTGATTGTGACAAACTTGACAACTGACGAGAAGAAAATAGCTAAGGAAATTATGTTACCCTGTTCGATCATTAATCTTACTGAAGCGGATTCCTTCAGGGTAAGAAAACTTGTGCCGCCGTGACGAAACATTAATGACCCTGCCTTCTTGACTACTTTTACAAGCTGTTTTCTTCATAGTTTCAAGCAATAAATTAGTCAAAAGAAAATGTCCTGCAAGAAGAGATAGTATAAGAACCATCATGCTATGAAATTGACAGTTAATGGAACAAAACTAGGCCATTTATTACTACAATTAACTATAGAAGCAAAAATTTCCACTTTACATGGAACATATCTGGTCGAACTACTAAACAAGCTAGAGATTCCACTCATGCATCAAAAAATTTAGTTTCGGGTATTTATGAACTAAAGGATCAATAATTGAATCCAAAATCATCATTTAGGAGTCAGAACTCTATATATTTTTCTTTTTTATTTTTCACTTTATGTTGAACATCAATGTAATGCATCTTACCCACATGGTTTGTCGCAAACTGCAGCTCTATGTTGTCTTTGGAAAGCATGAAAGGCGTTGCCATAATTCCTGCATTGTTACTTGTGAACAGGGAATAAATTACTTATCAATGATTAGGTATATTTTAAACCATTTTAAGAGTTGTGTCAATACAGTAAAACCTTGAATGTTCAGCAACTCAATACTGATGCTTATTAGCAAGGCCACACATACACAGAGAATATGCAATCTTTGGGAAATGAAATGACTAAAATTTAGCACAGTTACAAAATAAGACGGGGAAAAGGAAACATTAGGATTATATAGTTCAGTGAGTATACATGTCTTTGTAATCTTTGTCTTGCTGGCACGAATGGATTCCTCACTATAATAGCATTGTTTAACGCAAGAGGCTTAACCCTCATTGAGTTCATGATTGCAAAAAAAAAAAAAAAAACTCTAGATTCTAATAATCAAGATCTCACAAATCAGAAGCATCATTTAGTTATAGCAGAACGAAAAATGGCTTGTTTATGCCCCTACATACTGCCAATTTGATAAATATACAAGACCAAGAAAATCAGCATCCACACGAAGAAATAAATCTTAAAGTTTTATCCATGCTTCTCTTACATGAGTACATTTAGAGGAAGGCCCAAGGAATTAAACTCTGAAGCGAACTTCCTTACTGATGTGATTGAACTGAGATCCAACTCCATGGCATCGATTCTGGCTTTAGGAACTTCTTTAATAATTGTTTCTTTGACCTCATTACCAACAGAGAGGTTTCTGACGGCCATGATTACATGGACTCCACGTAATGCAAGAACCCTTGCAGTTTCCACTCCAATACCACTTGAAGCCCCTGTAATGGTAGTAGACAGGAACGAAATGAAGATGCTCAGCAGGAGCAAAAAGTCTCCCCAATCCCCATAGGATCTCACAGCTACTAATATATCTGGAAATTTTCTCCCTTCTTCTTTTATCATTATTCCATCCAAATACCAATTCAATGAAATAGGTTAGAAATTTTCTTGCACCAAACATATTTTTAATCAGATTCCAGGGAAGGCTTCTAGCACCATAAGGATAGAATTTCACAAATAATTTTTGTCGTTAATAGAGAATTATTTTTCTGCGACTATCTATTGCACCGCATCCCAATGGAAAAATTCCATATCTAACAAGAAAATGTCTGTTGTTTCTTACATTCCCGGCAAATATATCCGGTTGGTCTTTTTCTTTTTTTGTAAAATATCTATCATCATTTGCATTTTTAGTCTAAAAGAACTGGTAAAAGGATTCAAAATTCCACATTAAATAACCTTGTTGGAAAGCTTTAGATGATTGCAAGATGGATTCATTTTTTCATCAAAACCCGACAAGTAGAGAATTTTCATAAATAAGTATGGCTCTGCACGCTTGAAACTACTTAAATCTTTAAGTCTTAAACTGCTAAACGAATTTATTTATTCAAATTATATCTTGAACATCCAGATTGTCAATTGAGCCTTCCGCAGACATCCAGACACGGATAACCAGCATACCCCACCTTCAACAAACACCCAAAAGGCTATAACCATGAAATTAAGAAGCAAAACAATAATAATGAGAAGAAGAATTAAAGATAACAGTGTCCGTAGTACATCTTTTGAAGATAAGGGAGAGAGAAAGAAAGAAACCTGTAACAATGGCAGTGAGACCAGACCCATCAATTTCTTGTGTGACTTCTTCAGCTGTAGAACTAGCCGAAAACCCAGACGGCCCTTTTCTGTTGAATAACCACATCTTTGATCTCTGTCTTCCTTCCAACTTCACTGCAAAAGTAATTTTGCAACTGTGTAGAGCTGTTTTGGCTTAAAATTTATAATATTTTCAAATAAATATATTTCGGTAAATACTAAAAATGATTAAATATTACTAAATTTATTAATTAATTTAAACTTTGTTTACAGACTTACAGTAATTAATTTCATCTTGTATTTTATTAAATTTAATATTTTTAAAAAATTTAATAACTAAATTATTTGATAATTAACAAATTTTAACAAAATTGTATTTGAGTTAACCCTTTAAACCTCCAACATAACTGAATTAAATATTCAATATTTCAAATTAATTTTATAATGTGTTACTACGAATTTTTTTTAAAGGAATTATTACTTATTTTATAATTTTCAAAATAGCATTTTAATAATATACTTAGAAAATTCTTAATTTAAATATCTACAATAGAGTAACTGCTGATTTTTGAGAAATTTACAATAGTTATTTTTCAATAGCTTCAAATGCCCAGCTACTCAAATTTGTAAAAATTATATTTTAATATTTTTCACTGTAGGAAACTCGTTGTATAATTATAATAAAACCTCGACAAATCAATTTGCAATTCCGCGTTATAATTCAGAAATGAAAAGAAAAATTTATCGAATTTTTTTCGAAGAATGACTAATACATAATACTACATAAAGCTGCCTGTATTTTCTCTTTAAAGTTTGTTTCCAATATATCGATAATACAACATTACTTGATCAAATCCATGCTAAAATCCCATAATTTTTTTGACAAATCTGTGTCTGCAGCCTTCGAGCTTGGTTTGGCCACATTATTGTCTGAAAAATATTCACCACTCATTCCCTTCACTTGTGGATGCAATGCCACGTAACAGGTTGTTGATGCCCCCTTCAAACCAAATCAGATACAAATTCCGACAAGAAATGTTAGAATCAATTTTGTTTTTAGGACAATGTCATCAAGTAACCATGTTTTTCATAACAAATTCCTATGCAAAGTTGAAACGGTAATCGAGCATCT
>CAIGRL010017228.1:0-10675 GCA_903798325.1 Fraxinus xanthoxyloides | reverse complement strand
GCATCTGCAAAGGATTGCGGGTTTGCACCTGAGATGAAGGTGGTGGTGAGCTTCGTTGAGAGAGAGAGAGAGAGAGAGAGAGAGAGAGAGAGTAAACGAGTTTTTCATTTTTTTTTTTAAATTTTTGAAAACATTTTTTCAAAATTTCAAAAAGAACACATTTTCAACAATCTCAAAATGGACACTCAAAACACAAAATTGAAATATAAAGAGAACTTTCCCTAAGTTTTTAGAGAATGAAACTCAAATATGGGTTGAAGAGCATGTTCAAAATTACCATGGTAGAGTTTTGCGTAAATTTCATTAGCGTTAATTATACTTTACAATGGTGTCGATCAAGTAATTATATTTCAGTTTTATTCTATTTGGAGACTGTATTTTGAAATGATTGTAATCAGATAACTATATTTCAATCAGATGACTACATTTTAATTTGATTTGAATTAAGGTAACTCTGTCCAATTTTACTATCTGAAACGTGGTCACACGGGGAATAAGTACAATTTCAGTAGATTAAATCACATCTTAATTTATTGATAATCACTCATCGATTTTCATGAGTTTAAGTGACGACATTAGTCGAAGTTACCCGATTGAAATCAAATTATAATTATTGATAGAATAATTGAAGTATAGTCACTTGATGACAATAGACTTGACGACACTAGAGTGAGGAATAGTTATCACGAATGAAATTTACCCACCAAATTTTATTACATTGGCTATACAACTGTCTAAAAATTTAGAGAGAACAAACGCATCTCAACCTTTCTTAATAGCTACGTCCGTCCTTCAGGAAAAGCTAGATACTAATGACATCTTTTCAATAGCCGTGATATTTCACAGCCGAACCATAACTTTCATGCTGGCTGGTATTTTTTTTTTTTTCAAATATACATAAATTATATTTAGATTGGAAAAAAAAATGAAAAAATTTACTTTTAAATTTTTTTAAAAATGTTGCGATAGGGGTGTCAACGAGTTGAGCCGAAAAAAAAAAAGTTCGAGTCAAACCCGACCAAAAAAATGAGGCTCGACCCGAACTTTTGGTTCGGGCCTTAGCGGGATCTGCTTTTTTAATTTTATATATAATAATATATATTTGCTGCCTTTGCAGACAGCTGGTCGTCGACTCCGTCCCAATCTCTCATTTAGCCCATGTATGAGCCCCATTTTTTGAAAAAAAAAAAAAATTGAATTTTGAATAGTATTTTAACCTAATTTTAACCACATTTTTCAATAAAATAATATTACATGTAAATTCAAATTTTTTTTCTTATTTTCTAATCACACATTTCCCATCAATACACGATTCAAAAATATATATTTTTAATTACAAAAATGGGGCTCAAACAAGCCATCGATCAACATTTGACGAATAGACAACTCTTTTACAAATTACATCGTAAAACTAACTTGATTTGTTCTAATTGTTTTTGAATGAGTAGCTTCATTCTATGTAAATTTAGCCCATGTTTGACCCTTATTCCCTCAAATTTATTTCAATCGCACATTTTATGTATCATATACAATTTTTATCAACTCTTCAATCGTAATTTCATTAGCTTTCATTAAAATTTACTAAAACTATAATTTTCAACTACACCAAATATGAGCTTAATAATGAACTAAACACAACGTTGAAAAAGAATCCCAACAAACTCTAAAATTTCCATCACAATTAAAAACCAATACACTTAAATAATGGCAATTATGAATAAAACTATGTAGCACTAGTTTAGATAGATGCACTTGATAAATTCAATTAGATGAATCCATGACCTTTCATTTAAGTGAATCTATAATTTAACATGTAGTTATCGTTTAGATTGGTGCTTGATATTATTCGACAATTATAGGTGGTGGTAGGTTTAACTTTCCCTATTTTTTGTTTTAAGTACAAAAGGTCCAATCCAAATACAATTTAATCGATTATCACACAAAATTTGAAGGGCTGAACTCATTAACCGTATTATTCCACGTGGGTTTCCTTTTACATGTGAGAAATAATCGTTATGACAAACATTAGCTCAAAATTTGAAGGGCCAAACTCTAAAATCACTATTCCAAAATACATTTTTCCTCAAAATTTGATTTTAATGGAACCCAACCAAGGGTTATGACAAACATTAGCTCAAAGCTCCAACAAGGTATCAATTAGGCAAACCTTTCTTGATGAATATTTCTTGTCCATTGGCAAAGAACTCATTATCGTCTTTAAGTCTCTGTACTTTTCAAAAACTCATCTTCTCAGGTAGACACCTCGACAAATATATATCCACAGGAATCTTCTTATCGACTCCAGATGAAAATTCTGTCCAAATTCCGAACAAGTGTATAATGTCAAGGCAGAAACAAGTAGAAAAATACCCCAATTAGCATGGCAAACGGTGATTGTCATCCCAAGTTCATGTCATTTCCTTAATACCATAACTTTTGGTACACTTGATTAGAAAGGAGTACGCTGCACAAAGTGATGAATTTTGTCACGTACATCTTTATGCTCGATCATATCTAACATCGTTTGCCAAACGTAACCTACATACTATTCTTTTTTACTTCTATGACAACTGTCTTGACAACTGAGGCAAAGGTTAGGATAAAACAGACAATAGCATTAAGGGGGAAAAGAGAAGATGGTGTAATACCGGGATTTGTCTAACTACTAAAACAGTTTGCTTATGATTTATATTTCATACAATCCCCAACTGCAGGGATTTATAGAAATAACTAAAGAAAGTCGACCCGGGTTTTCAATTTTACCTTCTCATCCACAAAAGCCAAACACTAGAAGATAACGAAAACTGAAACTCTGACCAAAAAAGGTTAATTTTAGAAGGGGTTAATATATCTAACAATGTCGAGTTAGGTTTACAATCGTACCTTCCTCCTTCACAAAAGACCCAACACGAAGATATTGATAATATAATGATAAAAACTGGCCAAAATCAGCAAATGTGACTGTGTCTTGACCGACATCAAACAATATCAAGAGATCAACTAAATCAAGCATATTGGGAAAAAAAAAATAGTTACTTCAGGTAATTTATAAAGAACTTGAACTTCGTTGATGCTAAACCATAAAACAAAGTCGGTTGCAGATATCAGTGGAAAATGGATGGCCTAGAAGGATTTTCCTCAAGGAGTTCAAAAGATAAGAGTCATTCAAATAGGCATTACATAATTGTCATCTAGAATTAAATAACTGATCAATAATCATGTTCTGAGCTTCTGTGCAGATATATGTTTCAAACCATCTTCTTTAAAAATTTGAGCATTTATCCCTTTAGCTTTTCATATTCTCACTCTCGCATATACAATTAATACATACGACAAATAAAGGAATCGCACAACCTTTTATGTTCTATCATCTATGATAGATTATTTTCAGATGTATCTCAAACAACTGTGTGCAGTGAAAGCATTAAAAGAAAAGCAAGCACTTGCTGTCTTTCCAATATCCTCCTAAAGAAAATATGCTCAAATCCATTACAAGCAAGAGGTAACACAGCAGACATAACATGGTATGATATAGTTATTGCAACTAAAGATCTGCAATGACTTTGACAAGAAATAACAAAACAGCTCGATACATAACCTCTCAAAACGGTTTCCCATATTCTTGTGCTGGCTGCTCCCAGGCCCTGAGGAAGCCTGCAACAAATCCAATAATAATGTGTCTAGCTAGGCAGACAGGAGAGAGAGAGACAGAGAGATCATCGCTCAAATATTGATCTGGGTTCGGATTATGAACACAATAAACAGATGCATTTTTTAATACAGTTACACCAAGAACTTGCTGGGACAAGATAAAGATAAAACTGTGCCATTGTTTATGCAACATAATATTTGAAGTTCTGAGATTCAAAAACTCCAGGCTAAATATTAAAACAATGACAGCTGCGACGACAGACAGCAGTGATGGAGATTCTAATAAAGACATAACTGAAGACTTACTATGAATATATATGCATAAAAAGTAGTTATGATTTGCATGTGGTTAGAATAGATTGGTTTAGATGAGATTTTAATGGGTTTCTGTTTGTATATGCTATTATTGAATATTGGTCAGAATAACAAGCATCTTGAGATTTTCCTCCTAAATTTATGTTCTCTTCTCATTCTCTTTCACATCCTTTTCTTCTTCTCTCTCTTGTTCTGTTTCTCTCTCCTGTTCTGCACAAGGCAGATTCTGTAAAAAAAACAAAATCGGTATTTTCAAACTGAGAAAAGGCTGCTTTGGTCCAGTTATCTTGTTCACAGTTGAACCAAGAACCAGAGGAGTTATCTAATTTCCCTTTTTGCGAGGACCAACCAGTTGTCTACAAAAATAAATAAAATAATAAAAGCCATCGAATCTTTATGGGTTCAAGCCAATTCCAGAAAGAACAGCACCAACACTGTAAACCATTACACACAAATCAACTCACTCCTTATGAGGAAGTGGATGGCAGTTAAATAACATAACACTAAATTTGTTCTCAAAAATAAAATGAAATTGGACAGTAAGTGCAAGCTACATTGGTCTCAGAATCTCAGTAAAGGTGGGAAAAGATCTTTCTTATTTTTCTCATATTTGTCCAAGCGACAATGGAAAGAATTAGACCCAATGCATATTATTTATCACAAAATAAACAGGTTATTACAGAAAAACTATTCCCGGTCTCGAGTTTTGTCCAAATTGACTATTCCGAGACCACAATATGGTCACAAATTCTTAGTATTTTAAGATATTTCTCAAATATATGTTCAACTGACTTTCAGAATCAGAAGGAACTCTCCAATATTAGGACACGATTTTTTGTCTTCCCATAGAAGATGTCACTTTTCGAAATGGCTATGGGTAAATCACAAAAGGAATTGCAGAATACTTTTAAGCTGAAGAATTAATTCAGGCACTCTGGAAAGGAATCATGGGCAAAGAATTTGGGGGCAGAGGGAATAGTACCTATCAAAACCCCAAAGCTTATAAAAGTGATTAGCAATGTTTTAGCTATAACCAAATTTAATCCAGAACAAAATCACACAAGTACAACTCTTTAGTTTCGAGAAATTTTTTCCAAGCCAATAAAATATCAATACCAGCACGCTGTTTTTCCAAAATCACACAAGTACAATTCAAAACTGCTATCTGAAGCCTCTTAAAGCTCATCTACTACGAATACATATATACAAGACTCATTAGAAATTTTAACAAAATTAATTAAACTGAAGTTTTGACATACTTATCGGTATTTCTCCCAAGGACATGTATATTGAATCGTCATCACCAAGAATCTCCTGCAATGACCAGTAAAGTGCTCATTAGAGCAGGGAAATAATGATGGCAAAAATCGTACACTAGTAGCTATCAATGACAATGATACAGATGAAAATTGTATTGAACAATTAAAGGTATGAACTAGATGAATTTTTGTGACGATTAAAACAAATGACAAACGGAGCACCAAAATGACGAAGTGAAATTTTCTTTAAAATCAAAGACGTGAAATCATTCAATTCCATTACCTGTCCATTATGAAGGCCCATGTCATTGTGCAGAGCATTCAGATCTGTGGGTACAGAATCATTTTCGAGCAATTCTGATATCATAAGTCCATAACCGTCTTGATGGTCGGGAATCTCAGTGGCATTATGTACATTATCAGGAAAGTTAACCAGCCCATTAAATACAGAATCAGCCCTGTTTTGTTGAAATTTGATAAATTCAGAAGAGAACTTCACAATAAGAAAGCTTCCAACTAATCTTCATGGAAATATTGTGACGAAGTCAGCATGTAATAGTTAAGGAAGTTTCTACCAAACTAAAGTCTGAAAGTGAAGTTTTCTTGCGCCCAGAAAAATGTTTACACATGTATAAGCAAGGAAAGCTTAATGTATATAGAAATTTACCTTCTCTCAGCATTAGTGAAAGTATTGTCTTCTGGCATGGAATCATCTTCCAAATCAATCACTTCGATGTCTTTATCATCAACTCCATGTTTACCATATTTATTATGCACATTGGAATTATAACTACTCATGGACAAATCAAAATCTACAGGTGCTGTGTGTCTTCCAGTTTCAGTAACAGATCGAAACATAAGAATAGGATCAGCAGCATGATTCTCATTCATGTCAGAAGTTTCTATAAGATTAAGGTCGCAAGTCTTAAAGGAACCAGGAAATAACTGTTTTTCTTCTGCGTACTCACTTGACTCTATGTGACTTTTGGAGAACAGCGAAATATCTGAACTTTTCTGATCAGTAGATAAAGTTGCATGCTCACTATGTGAAGAACTTGGCTCTACTGAATTATGCTGATTTTCCATTGAGATGGAAAGGCAACCATCAGGCTGAGTTTCCACTGAAGGAGCCCATTCCTTAGGTCTTTTAGTTTCCTCCCTACCATCAATGTCATCATCTAGAGGTCGTTTTTCACCTCTCCCCAAAAAGATGGGGTTGCTGCTTCCATATCCAGGATATGCCCCATCTACTTCTTGATGATTAGTCACAGATCTCTTGGGAAAAGATCCAGACATTGAGCAGTGACCCTGCCTGGACGTGTGTGCAACACCCAGTTCTTCCTCCATGGATGGAGCTTTCAGAACATCAGAGAGGCTGTTTGGTTCGTGGCTTTGATGAGATGAAGCATTAATAGCAGAACCATCAGAAGGCACATCTATGACTTGGACCCCAGAATCTTTAGAAGGTTTGCTCTCATTAATGGTCTCATCCTCAGCGATGGGATCCAGGTCAACCTTTGAACCCCTAATTGCTAACGAAGAACGAGTTTTAGTTGGAACATTTGCAAATTTGCAGTACCTCATCAAGTCAACGTTGTTCTCACTTGCTAAACTGCCGTCCTGCAAAGAACCTGTGACCTCCATATTCTCGTCATGTTTTTGCTCCAAATCATTATCATTTCTCCCATCTTTATCCTCCTCAGCTTCTTCATTGGACATAGTAGAACTACCATCTGACTCTTTGATGGGTGTTTCCACATCATCATTTGACGGGACATCCTTCTCGTTGCTAGAAGAATCTGGTTTTGCACCTGCATCATCAGCTAAATTGCATTTCTCTAAGCCCGGCTGAAGATCAGTTGCACTATCACTCTCTTGAGTTACCTCGCCAGCAGACAAACTCTGCACTCCAGTATCACTATCTTTTTTAACAGACTGCTCATCCTGAAGTCCAGCAAAAATATCATTGTCAGCGTCCATACCTGGTGAAGTCCTACCCCTATCAAACCACGACCCACTCCTCTCAAATTCTGGGTTCCAATCTGAACCGTGATTTTTGGAGGACCCAGTTCTTTTCCTTCCTCTCATAGAATTTTTTGACCCCATCAAGTTATTTTCAGCAGAATACCTTCTCCTGACAGGACCTACATCCACAGCAGCAGTCCCCAAACGGGAATGAGCTGATGTACGACTGTCCATAGGAATCTGCATAAAATCCTCCATCTGGTTCTTCCAGTCACCATTTTGCCACTTTCCTGAAAGTGCATTTGGAGGCAGGATCCCTTTAGTAACTAAAAATTCAGCTGCTAGCTTACCAGCTTCCATAAATAAGTCAGTCTCGCACGGTGGTGGCAAGGGTGGCTGGAACGGCTTTGAGTGGCCACCACGTCCGTAGCCACTGCGATTATAATTTCTATATTCGGAATTATACATCTGATGACCTCTAATTGAACCTTCGGGTGAAATTCGAGAGGCAGCTGCCACTCCGCTCATCCCCATCACATTAGGCCGGTACCCATTTCCCGGACCACCACCACGGCGCCTTGCATACATGTTTTCCAAGTCCACCGTATGTATATATCACTAGGTATATATACACAGTTAACGCAGCTATTGAGAAACCTCCACCAAGATTTATCTCTGTTTTAACAATTCCTCATTAGAAACAAAAGATCAAGTTTTGGCACATCAAATTTCCAGCCAAAACATCCTCTCGTATATCAGCACCTTCAGGGCAAAGAAGGTATATCTCACACTCTCTTTGGCACAAAACTCAAATTAAACAAGTAAAATTCATTTATTTACAAAACCCTAAAGGTTAAATCTTGAGGTGAATTCCACAGATCGATCTAAAGAGTAAATAATCTAAGTTCAGGTGATGCAGATATGACGATTTCGTTACCAGAATTTTAAATTCAGCAGCAGTAGTTTACCTTAATTATAATGAAGCAAAGCAAAGCTGAGGTTTTTAGGGTTTCACCGTTTCAGTCTTTGAGATCCAGTTCTCATCAGTTCAATTGCAATCACCTCCTCCCTCAAAAAAAATTATGTATATACACACACGGTCAAATTTTCACAATCCTTGAATTGCATGGTCCAGGAATCAAACAATGGATAATTTGGTAGGTACAGTATTCCCATTTTAGATAGCGAATTTTCTTAATTTCTCTTTTCCTTTATTTTTCTTTTGATTTTGGATTTGAGGGGAAAAATGAAAAAAAGGATGGGCAGGTGCGTGATCCAGCGGTATCCTCATTTTCGTGTTCCTCGAAGAGACCATGTTTTGCACGTTAAGGCCTGTGCAATAGCGGGTCCACGCGCCCCTATGGAATTTTGATTTCACGTGCCTCCGCCAATTTTTCTTTTCCCTTTTTGGAGAAAATCTGTGGGGCAATCTGATTATGATATAATGTCAAATTAGACCACATACTTTTCGGGATTTGTCAAATTGCCCTCCGTTTAATAGTTATGCTTTCATTTAATTTAGAGTAATATTATTCATCTCCAATGAGGTTACAAACACAATTTAGACGGCTCTAAGTAATAGGTTAAATGAAAAGTGAAATTAAATGACTTATTTAATTTCACCTATCATTTAATGTCACATTAACGCCACATAGATTGTGTTTGTAACCACAGTAGGGATGAATTGCATTACTCTTTAATTTAGAGTGTGTTTGATGGATATTATTTTGGAAGAATGTATTTTGGAATAGTAGATTGATGGAGAATGTGAGGTTGAAAAAGAAGGAAAAGTTATTGATGTGATGGAAAATATTATTTTATTGAAAAATGTGTGGTTGAAAATGAGTAGAAAAATGAGAATAAGAAATTTAATGTGTGCCAAACAGGGGCTTAATGTGAGGTTGAAAAAGAAGGAAAAGTTATTGATGTGATGGAAAATATTATTTTATTGAAAAATGTGTGGTTAAAAATGAGTAGAAAAATGAGAATAAGAAATTTAATGTGTGCCAAACAGGGGCTTAATCTTCTTTAATAATAAATAGTTTACTCTTTTGCACCTTTTTAAAAGCGTGAAAGATAGATTAAAAGTCAATTTTCATAAGGGATGGACACCGGGTGATTCGATGATTAATATCTTAAGAATATCGAATTGATTCTCATCGAAAAATATAAAAAATGAAAAGAAGGAACAAAACCACACCAGAATCAAACAGTTTTGATCCGGCTCTTGTGTGCTTCAAAATTCAGTTGTTAATTATTAACTCTGGTGTGAATTTTCTTATTTCATTTTCATGCTTTTTTTTTTTAAGCAATTAAATTATTGATTTTTTCAAATACATGTTAATTAATTTCAATTTATATATTAAAATTATTGGGATGATTTTAGGATTTAAAATCATTGGGCATTCACATAGTTGTTGAACTAATAATTAACAATTATGGTAAATATCTCAGTAAAGTAACGTTTTCATTCAAACTTTATATTTAGCCCCTATTTAATTTAAAGTCAACAATTAGTTTTAACCACATATTTTATGAGTTTTACAGCTTTTCAATGACACATTTTATCAACTCCTATCAAAATCTACTAAATTAATTTTAATAACATTGACCGTTTAATACGGAAATTCAAGTCTTAATATTTTGTTCAAATAAAACTTTTACCAACATCGAATAATATATTAGGCTCTTGTTTGAACCTCGTTATTTTAAAACTCATTTTTTTTCGAACTCATTTTCAACTAGGGTTGAACAAAACTTTCAAATCGAACTGGACCTAATCGGACCCGAATCAAACGGTTCTTCTTAAATTAAATACCCGGATGGGTATCTAAATCGAGAATCGATGTGTTCGGTTCGGTTCTTGATTTTAGACCTAGAACCGATTAAAAATTGAATCTTCCACATTTTTTTTTTATCTTAAATAAGTCAAATTATTTTATTTTTTTAAAATGAATTTGCTAACTAATTAATTTGGTTCAAACCTAAAACATGATTTTACTATTTTTAATTTTCAGCCAAACCTAACTTAATCAAATTGACCTAAATTTTACCCAAATTTCTTATGTTACCGTAGTGTCGTTTCTACTGTTCTATTATTACGAACTCACTATCTTCCTCTTCTTGTAATTTTAACAATCAAATTAATGAAGAACTCAACAAAGAAATGAACAAAAAATATCACTAAATTAGATTATATTATTTTGTAAGAGTTAAGATTGAACATATTATAGTTGAATTTATGTAGCATTGTTGTAAATATTTAAAAAAATTATTGTACGAAACCCGGGGAACCTAACCGAAACAAATGGAACCGAACCGAATGATTTCATAATTAAATTTGGATCAAACGCTTCCACTTACTAAATACCCGAAAATTCTAGTTCGATTCGATCCTCTTCAAAATCGAATCGGACCATGTTCAGCCCTATTTTTAACCACATTCTCATAATAAAATAATTTTACACGTAAGCTCAAAAAAATTT
>CAIGRL010017220.1:0-12879 GCA_903798325.1 Fraxinus xanthoxyloides | reverse complement strand
CTGATTGTCGACATTGACCGATCAACGTCTACTCGAACTGAACTTTAATGTTGGGTCAGCTCCCCGATTGACCGATATGAAGATCAGTGACATACAGACGTGGATTAGTTGTGCCATGACTGATCAGGATATTCGCCTGGAAGGGATATCGATGAGATTGGATCGACGGTTCTCAATGAATTTAAGGTGAAGGTGCAAAAATCCCTGGAGTAAATTAGCAACAGCTTAGCTAGTCTCAATAATATCCAAAGCCTACTTGAAAAGTTTGGCCTCACGATGCCTTGATTCCTTGAGAACTGAACTCTTACGATATTTAATATTTTTCTTGTTCTTTTTTTCTTACATTTGTACAATGAGTGTATGGTTTCAAATGTTATATGTTTGACAAAATTATAACTTCCTTGTAATTTGAAGTTTCAAATATTGATTGATTTTAATTATATGTTCACAGTTATTCTTTACTCACTAATCACATATTTTTTTGAGATCAATTATTCCTGTTCGGTTCAACAAAACTATTAAGCCCCACATTCATTAAATTGAGTTTTTTGAAGGAAAAAAAAAATGTGTTAGATATTTATATATAATAAATATATATTATTTGAAATAAATAATTAGATTAGATAAATTGTCAAATGGGTGAAAAGTGTGAAAATTGTGTGTGGGGTCCACGATTTGATTCATATTTCATGCTATTATTAAAAGCTCTATGATTGAGTCTTAGGCTCACGAGCTTCTTTGATTAAATAATATTTTTACTTATTTTAATCATTTTCGAATTTTTTTTTATTGGGTAAAACTAGTCAATAATTAAAATAACTATTATGTCATTACTGGATGATATTAACAACCCATAAAATTTGCAATTATTCTCTAACTCATGCTGGACAATATAGACGTCTACTCTTTGAAAAAACACAATAAATTATCATTTTTGTACTATGTGATTTTTCATACTCGAATTTTGTACTTAATCTATTTTTTTTGGAGCATACTTGACAGTTATGAAATCTATGATTGTAGCACGAGTGATTTGATCATTGTGTCCTGTAAGTAATTAACCCAAGAGGTTGTAGCAATTAAGGACGGACAATTTTACTTTAGGATATAGTGTTTTCACGAAACTCGATCAATCGATAAATTTTACTTTTTGCATTTTACTGTTTTTCAAGTTACTGTAAATAATTATTTTCTAAAAATGTAAAGTGAAATCACTATAATTAGTTCCTATATTCGAAATAGATACACAAGTTCCTAAAGATTCTCAAAAACTTGAATTATTTGATCTATTAAATGTTGATTTTTTAACCAATATGAGATGAGTTTTCTCGTTTGCATCCCTGTCTGTATTTTTCCTTTCTAATCTTATTATATTATATTATATTTATTTATTTATTTTTTCACAAGGGGCGTGGTACTCATAATAAAATAATTGAAAAGACTGTCAAAAACAACCGGAGCCTGTCACAAGAAACGTGTTGAAAAATACTTCAAAATCGCATTACTACCAATTCTCCATTTCCTTCTCCAACCTCCGGAATACAAGCATCCATGGAGTCTCTCAATCCCTTCAAGGGTTATGGCAAAGTAAAACCCTCAGAAGACCCAAATTCCTTGCCTAATCAACAAAAGGCCATACCCCAAAAGCGTCGCAAAATCATCGCCATCACTTTAACCGTTGCATTAACCCTAATAATCGGCGCCGTCGTCGGTGCCGTCATCCATGAGTCAATCACCGAGCCACCCGAGTCCGAAGAAGGACTAGCCTCCAACTCCGCCGAGTCACTCAAAACTGTCTGCGCCATTACTCGTTACCCCGACTCTTGCTTCTCCTCCATCTCTTCCCTAAACAAGCCACTCACTGCANCCATGGAGTCTCTCAATCTCTTCAAGGGCTATGGCAAAGTAAAACCCTCAGAAGTCCCAAATTCCTCGCCTAATCAACAAAAGGCCATACCCGAAAAGCGTCGCAAAATCATCGCCATCACTTTAACCGTTGCATTAACCCTAATAATCGGCGCCGTCGTCGGTGCCGTCATCCATGAGTCAATCACCGAGCCACCCGAGTCCGAAGAAGGACTAGCCTCCAACTCCGCCGAGTCACTCAAAACTGTCTGCGCCATTACTCGTTACCCCGACTCTTGCTTCTCCTCCATCTCTTCCCTAAACAAGCCACTCACTGCAAATCCTTTGAACTTCTTCAACCTTTCTCTTCAAGCCACGGTGCGAGAACTCTCGAACCTAACTTCTCTTCCTAAAGAATTGATCTCGAAGTCAAACGACAAGTCGACTGAGTCGGCGTTGAAGGATTGCAACAGTTTGTTCGACGAGGCGCTGAGTCAACTCAATAGATCGTTCGAGTTGATGAAGGTGGGCCCAGGGGAGAAGGTGTTGACCGAGATGAAGATCAGTGACATTCAAACGTGGATTAGTGCCGCCATGACTGATCAGGATACTTGCCTGGAAGGTATCGGTGAGATTGGATCAACGGTTCCGAATGAATTTAAGGTGAAGGTGCAAAAATCCCAGGAGTGCATGAGCAACAGCTTAGCAATTCTCAATAATATCCAAAGCCTATTCGATAAGTTTGGCCTCGAGATGCCTTGATTCCTTCAACACGTTTGAGTAGACTCTGCGCCATATTTTTTCTTTTTCATTTTTAACTTTTTTTCTTGCATTTGTACAATGAGTGTGGGGTTTCAAATGTTACATGTTTAGGCAAATTATAAGTTGCTTTTCAAATATTGATTTTAATTATATGCTCACAATTATTAGTCACTTGCTAAATCTCATAAATTTTGAGATAGTTCAAGTCATGTTGTATCACTCGCACCAAACATTCGTGTAAGCGTCATTTCTTTTTCAGAATCCCAATTCGTACGAGAAGTCCTAGGGAGACATTGTTCACGACGCCTAATATAATTATATATCACAATAGCTAGCATGATCATCGATCAAAATAAACCTAAATGTTCTTGTTGGACTCGGCGTTGATTCCTCGTTGTAGCCATGTTACGCGCCATGTTAAATAAAAATCCAATAAAATTAACATATAAATTAAATATTACTATTATATAAATAAATAATAAATTTAATCATGCAGTCACATTTTATATTATAAGTCTACCAAATTCAAACAAACAACCTCAATCTGTTTCTCCAGTAGAGCTCCAACAAATAATGTTAATACCAACAAAATGGTAATAGTAACAAGCAATGTTTAAATAACCTAATATTGTTGACGACATTCTAGTTTCTAACAAATTATGGCTAGTGTTGCAAAAAATAAAAAAAAAATAAAAAAAAATTAGTATGAGAATTACTACATAAAATGATGTATTGAAATACTCACATGAAGAATATGTTAAGAAAGCATTAAGCATGTTCAAGATGAGTATTGCAAAATTAGCGTATACTCCTTTGGCTAGTCACTTAGTCTATCCAACGAGTTGTTACCCTCTACAGAATAGGAGCGAGCTTATATGGTCCAGGTTCTTTAAACTTCTTCCATGAATGTAGGTGGATTTGAAAGAAAATATACGAGCAACCCAGGTAAACAACATTGGGATGTAGTAAAGTGGATTATCAAGTACTTTAAAGTTATATTAGATTCATCCACATGTTTCAGAAAATCAAACTTAGGATTACATGACAATGTAGACGCTAACATGGTCGAGGATATTGATGGCATGAAGAATACTACTAAATATGTATACACTTTGAATGGTACAACAATCAGTTGAGAGTAAGTTTTAGAAGATAATTTCTCTTTCTACTACTAAGGCAGAGCATGTCGTTATAGTCAAAGCTTCAAAATAGATGACATGGTTGCAGTCTTTCTAGGAGGAATTGCGTTACAAAAATGGGAATAGTGTGATGTATTGTGACAACCAGAGTGCTATTCACTTAGCAAAAAAAATCTGTTAATCATGCGAGGATGAAACATATATACGTTATAACTCACTTCATCATGTCGATTTTGGAGAATGAAATCTTGACACTTGAGAATATTTAAAGGTGTTAGAATCTGCTTGACATATTGGCAAACTGTTCCAATCGAAAAACTGAAATTATGTACAACTTCAGTTGGACTTTTCTTTTGTGGATTAATGAGTTGACATAACAAAAGAGGCACTGATGATGAAATATTCTCCAACTGGAAGATTTTTAAGTTATGAAGCATAATTATTGCCTTTGTGCATAGTTCGTATATTGATTGACCTTCGTGGTAAGGTGGTTGTCTTCCTTGATTTGTTCTAGGACAAATTTTTATTAAGAATTGTTTAGAAATTTTGTACTTGTAGTTTCGATCTTGCCATAATTTTCTTATATATAAGAAGTCATCATTAGGGTTTTGTATTATCATAAAAAGAGAGAGCATAGAGAAAATAATTTTCTTATATATAAGAAGCCATCATTAGAGTTTTGTATTATCATAAAAAGAGAGAGCATAGAGAAAATACTTGTAAATTTCTTCTCACCCATAGTTAATTATGCAGATGCAGATGCGGATGTAGTTTTACATTGAGGTGAACATATATAAATTTTATGTTTTCTTGTAGGTTTATTTTCTTTCTGCGATTTACTATTCTTGATGGTATAGACTTAAAGTTTTTAATTCTCAACACATTACTATGTTTGAGCAAGTGGATGCCTTTAATTGCTCTAATTTGAATGCCTTTGATTTTCGCTCTCATTTGGAAACTCATTCACAAAAGCTCAAATCTTTCTCCGAAGTCCTATTTTTGTCATTGAAAAGCTTTAGGAGTTGTTCTATTTGTGTTTCAGTTTTGTGTTTTGCGTTCATTTTGTATTTTATGTTTTGAGTGTCCATTTTGAGATTATTGAAATTGTGTTCTTTTTTGCATTCTAAAAATTTATTTTGAAAACATCCAAAATGCATTTTGAAAATTTGATTTGATTATAATTGAAAACACTCAAGATGACAAATTTGTCGTTTTGAGTTTTCTTTGTAAATTTTTAACTTGCTTTCGAAAACGTGTTTTAGAAAATAGGAAAGAAAACGCGTTTTCAATAATATTGAAAAATCGAAAACAAAAAACGACTTGAAAATAATAAAGAGAAGGTATCCTTAATTCTTCAAAACCCCTGAATTTAATAATAGTGACTTGATAATGAAGCCAAAAAGGTTGGTTATTTATATAGTGACTATGCCATTGCCTTATTTCCTTTGATATGTTTTATAATTCACATCTTTTGCCAACTAACTTCCCCAATGTTATCATTAATCCGGCTAAAGAACATAGGTAAATTGATTCAATTATGAATTATTTTGTCACTTAGTTAAGATTCTTAAAACGTAAGTATATGGACAAACGAGTCAAACTTTTAAATTTTTTAATGTAAGGGGCCAACTTTCACATAATATAAATTGGCGAGCTTAAAGTGTTTGGCAAACTTTATTTTTTGAATGTAAGAGGCCAACTTTCACATAATATAAATTGGCGAGCTTAAAGTCGAATATTTCATTATTTTTACACAAGTGAGAATTGTCGAATACTAAGGGTTTGTTTTTGAGAGCTTTTCTAACATTTTTTTTAAAAGTTATTTTCAACTATATAAGTATATACTTTACAAGATTCACGACTTTTCCCAACATTTTAATCATACTTTTCCAATTTCTTTTTGTCATTTGAAAAAATCTCTCCCAAGCAAACGCTAAGAAATATGCCGTCGACAAAAATATAATAATAAGAAACTAAAAGAAAACTTAGAACTCATGTACTAAATTTAATATTTAACCAGAAATTGAGGACTAAAGCTGCAAACAACAATACAAAATTTCCCCAAATATTTTTCCTTTCCCTTTTTCTCTAACCTAACCACCCAACGGCCTGCCGCTAGCTTTTACAAATTTCCCAGTCGTCCTTTAATCCCCAGTTGTTTATAAATTTCAATTTCAATTCCTGATTCCGTTGCCCTTTCAAGAAACTATTATAGTAATCTTTGACTGTCTGCAGGAAAATATGTATGATCATAGATTTCAGCGAACGGACCAATGGATGCCTGTTTACTCCTGGCTGGAATCACTGGAGACGGACGAGGTAATTAAGTCCAAAGATGTTTTGGATTGGTTGACTGCAAACCCAGAAATCAGAGACCAGTTATACTCCAGGCACTCGCGGTACCATTTGTTTCATTATATCAAAAAATGCCACGTAAAAATCTTGAAGAGAAAAGAAAAACAGGTATTCGTTATTGTTGGAGTAATAATTTTTATTTTTATTAAGATTGTTTGTTGTTCAGTTTTGTTTTTCGAATTACGATTGGTTTTGATTGAAGTTTTGAGTGAGTGGTCGTTTAAGAAATGAATTTTGAATGTGGGTTGTCAATTGAGTTCACGGAAGGAAACTTTTGCAAGAACTTGGGTACAACTCGCTCTTGAAACTGTTTTAAGAAATGAATGTTGATATGTGAATTTATGCCGATAACAGTATATGTTCAAGTGTGAATGTAGTATTTACCTGTTCTCCATTTGAAAATGGACAGGGATTGATAGTCCCAAAAGTGTCTCCTGCTACGGATGATAACAAAATGGAAGCAAAAGCACCTGTTTCAACATATATTACTGGTATTCCCTTATTACTACCAACAATATCAAAGATTACATAATTGTGATGATTCAATGTGCACACATCATATTCATGAGATCTCATCATATCCAGTTCCCCTGCTCTTTCTTACTACTATTTTCAAATTCATTAGCTTACAATAGATGTAGCTCTTTTTATTTTTATTTTTTTGGAGATTCTTTATTTTAAATCCACGATGAAATTTAGCATATCTTGTGATTCTCATACAAAACAGGACATATTTTGTAACAACCATTCCATATCGATTGTGGA
This sequence comes from Fraxinus xanthoxyloides, assembly GCA_903798325.1. Taxonomy (NCBI): domain Eukaryota; kingdom Viridiplantae; phylum Streptophyta; class Magnoliopsida; order Lamiales; family Oleaceae; genus Fraxinus; species Fraxinus xanthoxyloides. The sequence continues at coordinate 6,013 of CAIGRL010017220.1, read as the reverse complement.
AAAATATCACGACTGTGTTTGTATGAAATTAGATAAGGTGTAAAAAAGTTTGAGCCTAATATGTTGGCAAAGCTAAGAGTCTAACTGGGGTCCTTACAAGTGCTTTTCACTTGGATCCTGGACTTGTCGGGTGGTTCTCGACCACGGATTGTATGTCGGAGAATTCAGAAAAGGCTCAATTTTACCCCATTCTGTATCAATTCTGGAATAGCATGATTGGGTTATAAGGATTTAGGAAGATTCTAATTATCAGTATAGTCATAACATTTTGGGCCACTTGGGTTATATATTTACTTTCTACAGTAATTCAACAAGATAAATTAATTTTTTCGCTTGTTAAGGTTCTCTAAATAAATCTGGCATCTATTATGAAGCACATGCCTCTTTAATCGCTCATAGGTATAAATTTTTAGTTCTCAAACAAGGTTTATTAATATCTATTCAGATTCATGTAACTAGTGATCTCATGAAATTTTTAGTTCTCAAACAAGGTTTATTAATATCTATCACTCACAACTTCACAGGTAATAATTTGAGCAGCATACCTAAAGACAGTGACTTGTACAAAGCGAAACATGCTGAAGCTTTGCAAAAATACGAGATGTAAGCTACTGAATCCACTTTTGTTGCATTTGTTACCATGATTTGCTTATTTTACAATTTGCTTAATCTCCAATTTTATTTGTTCCAGTTTAGTCGAGTTGGAGAAACAGCTTATTCCTCTCTTTGGGAAGCAGGAAAACTGTTGACAGCTCGAACTCTGTGAATTTACAAGCACCATCCTGTGAGAGATGAAAACCGATATGTAGGCAGAATTTTACACTTATTTTCTACTCTATAAATAATTCTGTCGATTACTATGTCCTCTCAATTGAATTTTAGATTTTGTAATTCAAATATTGTATATTTATAGAAGCACGTGCTTATAGATTGAAACTTTTCCAATATTCTTGTTTGATTGTTAGATTAGATAGACATAACTTTTGGATAATTGACGCAAAACGTCTCTATCGTCTGACCGTTTTGTGCAAATAATCCACATTGTTTCAATTTTGATATTTGGATCTTCAGATTGATCAAACCTTGCACAATTCATCCGAGTTGTCCAATTCTGTCAGTTTTCCCCGTTAACTGGTCATATGCACAGCCCACTTGATTAAAATGTTCAAGGGCATCATGGTTAGAACACTAGATTATGGTCTTTCCCTTGATAACATCATATGTGCGGATGTAGAACAATACACAGAGTTTGTTGATCTGAAATTGTGCAGATGGATCATCGATTATGTAGATGTGGAATGGAAATTGAGATGAAGATCTTGTGGACACAAACCAATTGCTTTGACGGTTTTCATGCCAATTACGTCTGGTTATTGAACTCCAATGTCCTCACTTATGTGAAGATGATACCTGATCAGCTTGGATCCAGGAATGCATATAAACATCAAGCCTCGGATTGCAGTGATACAAGATGTCATATGCTTTCAGAAGTTGGGTTTTTTATTTATCTTGTGGGTTTGTTGTAATGTGGATTTTTAATGGTAGAACTTGAACTTTTAAGATTGTTTGGGCAGCATCGCAAAGTGTTATATTGTATTGTAATCTATGTTGAAGTTATCTATGTATGTTGAATTGAAATTGAGATTCTAATTGCTGAAGTTGTTCAAAAAGAAAACTAGTTCATTTGGTGAAAACCTTTGTCCGCAATCATCCATATCTTCGAAACCTTTTGAACGAATCATCCTATCCTTTAAACATTTGGCACATATCGTCCCTACCCTATTAGAATTTTGTAAAAACCATCGATAGAAGAACTTGCCCTTGCCATCAGTAAGCTGAATGCAGACATGTTCACCCGTGTTCTCAAATCAAGCACAAGCAATGATGACCGTACAAGTATCAGCAACAACAAATCAGACAACTTGCATCCAACAAACATCATTCCATCAATCTCCAAATAAACAGCAACAACTGTTAAAACATCTTTCTACCATGAACAAACAACCAGAATTATCAGCAACAAAAAAACTAAAAATTACAATAGACAACATCATGAAACAGCAACATGAAATAGACGTTACACAACAGTGAAAGAAAATTCAATGACCAAAAAGCCGTCCATAATGTTTACCTTAAACAGATTACACAACAAACTAATTATCCAAATATTAAATAGGAGCCAAAAATCTTTCCAACTAACCGTCCAACATATTGTCTAAATACATGACCATAACACTATCCATCAAAATGTCCAGAAAAATAAACCAAATATGGTATATAACTTTCCAAATGTGATCTGATCCTCATGGCACATTTGCAGCTGGTGGTTGTTTTCCAGTGCAACTCTTTCTGTTGTGTCCTGCTCCAGCACACAATTTGCACTTCGTTGTTAAACCATTTCTAGATAAGTTTCTAGCATCTCTAGTCGTTGTACTACTTCTTGTTGGCTTTTCATTTGCCTGATTCCTTATTCATTTTTGGTCTTCCTCTTCCAACCTTTTCGTGTAGAAAAGTGGAGTCAGTGGATTTAAACCGATGTTAGGCCCTGAATCTGGACCTGTAATGGAGAAAATGGAGGGTGTGTATGTCCAAAGATATGCCTCCTCCTTGTAGATGTCATCAATATAGTCTGTTATAGAATGAATGTCCCGAGAAAGAAGTGAAGCAATGGCATGGCAACAAGAGATCCCAGTCAACTACCAAGCACAACATGAACATGTCTTTGCATTGATATCAATAGCATGTAGAGTTTGGCTCGCATTGTGCCTAACTTGGAATTCCTGGTTCATGAGTAATCAGCATATTCTGCCCTTGCAAGTGTACTATTCTTTTGTAAAATAGGTCCAACTTCTGCACACTATTTATTACAAAATTCCCTCCGAGCTACAATTCTTCATCAAATATATTCTTCTCTCTTCAAGGATAGTGAGATAGACTTCTCCAGTGTACTCATGATAGTGTTGTTGAATGATTCACACAAGTTGTTAAGGAGCATATCATTTCCATTTCACTCCTTGAAATGTGATTTGCTCCATTACGAAGCAAGCTTCAATTCTAGCCATCCACATGCTGCTGCATTAATATCACTCATCCTCAATTTACATTTTTGTCAGCCAACCATGTTCAGTTGTGGCTATATGACCATAAACAATTTTTCGATATCAATCCCTTATGCAATGCACTAAAATTGTTGTACATGTGATGAATGCATACCTTGTGCTCTACATGCTCAAACAAGGATGTAATGACATTGGCCAACCACCTTTGCTTGTGTGTTATAAATACCTAGAGATAAGTACAATCAACTCTAAGCAGCTCTAAAAACCATCTCTTATCCTCCCCATTTTCATTCCGTATTGGGTACATATCATTGTTGCCATCAATACCAACTGCAGTTAATAGCTAACCATCATATTCCAACTTCAGAAAAAACCCATTTAACCCAATTACCTTTCTACATCCACTTAAGAAATCCCACTTCAATGCTCTAAGGCAAATGTAGAGCATATTGAGCTCTCCAGCTCGAGCCTATAACCAAGTGGTGGTTCCTAAATTTGTCATTTTCAAATGCTCACAGTATTCCTATAGCACCTTGTAATGATTTAAGCACTATCCCTTATCATTTCCATCACTTTTTTTATTACACTCGCCATGTCGACACATACATGAAGCCACTGACTGACATTTGGTTCAGCCTTCCATGTGGACAAGTACCTAGAAGCCAAGTAGATTGAACTAACCCTTTTTTTTTATCAGTAAAATGAATTATATTGATCAATTATCATGTACAAATACTCCGGGCATACCTGGGTGAAGCAACAATGCAATTACAATGAAAATACAGGTACTATGAGCATACCCACGTAATCAAGCAAAAGCGAATCAAACAAAAGTACAAATCACCCCATTGCTAACGACTCATAACAAATCAAAATATTAGGATACAAAGAGAACATCACTTTGTATACGTGTGTTCTGATTCGTCGTACAATACTCAACATGGGGTCTCAAATTTTCAAAAACCCATCCGATTCCTTGCCATCCAAATGTAGTAGACGGAACTAGCTAAAGCAATCCTTTTAGCTTTGTTGCGCCATGAGGTTCCTCTAGCCTCCTTCTTTATCCACTTGAGTGCACTAGCCATGGTGGTCATGGCTCTTGTAATACACATCCAACTCTTAATGCTCTTCCAAACACTCGAAGAAAAAGGACATTCAGAAAATAGGTGGTGACATGTTTCCTCATGCGAAGCACAAAAAATGCAATTATGATCAATATCCAAGTAGTGCAATTTATCTTTGATGAGTAACTTGGAGTGAGCTCCCAACCACAATATAAATGAATGTTTCGCAGTGATGAAGTGTTTCCAAACCTCCATTGTCCAGCACCTAACGTTCCCCTTTGGCCTAAAGAAATCATAGGCCTTAGTTACACAAAATTCATCTCCATTCATCCCCATTTTCTGGCCAAAGATCTGGTGCGTCCCCTCCAAAGTGAGCTGTCCAGATTGCTCCTGTTCGAAAAACTGCCTCAGTACTCCTCTGATTTCAAGCAGTTTTTTGAAGAGAGTTGAGTGGTCCTTTTTAGGCAAAGCCTCCCAAATGCTAGCTCCTTTAAGGTAGAATTGGTCAACCCACCGAATCCACAAGGTATCTTTTTTATGATGTATGTTCCACAGAAACTTAGATAGTAGTGCTGAATTCCAGCTTTTTATATCTCTAAAACCCAAACCACCTTCATTTTTCGGCAAGCAAATATCCCTCCAAGCAACCAAAGGCTTCTTAGAACCCCAAAGGAAGTTCCAGCAAAAGACTAATGATTCTTGAAATAATTGTAGCTGGAATAGTTAGCAAAGAAAGCCAAAAACATTCGACTCCTTGAAGCACCGCTCTACCTTTATAGGACAAAGAAGAGCACGTCCAAGCACTTATATAGGCTGTTATTTTATCCAAGAAAGGGGCGTAACAATTGACCTTGAGTTTCTCGGAAGCAAGTGGAATGCCCAAATATCGGAAAGCATTGTACCTTTTGGAATGTTGGTGAGTACTTGGATTTCTTCGAGTTCTTGCCCGTGTATTCCAGCTGTAAATATGCTGGACTTCAAATTATTCATTCTTAAGCCTGAAGCATTCCCAAAATTCTCGAAGCAATCCATCATAATTTTCACCGAGGTGACATCTCCCCTAGCAAAGAGCATAAGATCATCCGCAAAAGCTAAATGTGTAATTTTTAGGGCGCCACATTTGGGATGAAAGTTGAAATCACTCTCATTAGAGGCTGCCTTAAGAATTCTAGAAAGGTATTCTATGCATAAGACAAACAAAAAAGGAGATAGTGGATCACCTTGCCGTAATCCTTTCCTCCCTTTGTAAAAACCATGAACACCTCCATTCAATGCCACGGAGTAGGTAGTTGTAGTGACACATTCCATAATCCAACCAATGAATTTAGTAGGGGAAGCGTAACCCCTCAAGCATTTGCTTTAGAAAACCCCAATCAACCGAATCATATGCCTTATGGAGGTCAACCTTAAGTAGACATCTAGGAGCAACCGAATCAGAATTAGGTACATGCTCAAACACAGGATTTTGCTGTATGTGGTTCCATAAGATTATGATATCTAGAGCTGTCCGTAGGTCAGTTCGGTTCGGTTTTAATAAATGAAACCGTCGGGTCCAAATATAATTACAGAACCGTTCGGGTTCGGTTCCGTACCATAATTATATTTTTTAACATCTACAGCAGCACTACATAAATATAACTAATGACATTTCATTTGTAACTTTTACAAATTAACGTTGCCCAATTCAAAAATTTATAAATAACTAACTGTCGAATAACATTAATTCAATGCATACAAATACCAGAAATTAGATATTAATATTAAAATGTCGGTGATCCATATCAATAATTCATTTGCTTCAAGCAGTCTGCCTACATAAAGATATAATTATGGTGGAGTTTCATAATCTTTACAAAAACTGCAAATGGATCCCAAACTCCATTGTTTCTT
>CAIGRL010017164.1:0-11987 GCA_903798325.1 Fraxinus xanthoxyloides | reverse complement strand
TGATAGTTTTCAATTTGTTTGAAATATGATTTATGAATTGGAATTGGAATTTGAATTGGATTTGGATTTGGAATTGGGGGAAAATAAAATTGGATTTGGAATTGAATTTGGATTTGGAATTAGAATTGGATTTAGGGTTTGGAATTTGGGGAAATAAAATTGGAATTGAATTGAATTTGGAATTAAGTTAACGTTCATTCATCATTCATGAGAAATTAGTTGCATTGATTTCAGGATTGATTTATGTTGCACACTTGCAATTGTAGATTATGGAACGATTTTTTCAACCCAAACGGAAGTTCATACCTGTTTCTTCCAGTTCTAGTGGTGCATTCAGTCCTGCCACTGCTTGTAGTCGAGAAGTCGACGTGTTAGATAACACAAAAAAGTCTCGGGCTTAATTCAATAGTTAAATATTAATAAACGATATCGCTCTTACGATCGCTGGTTGTCGACGTTGACCTGTCATCGTCAGCCCGGGCTGAGATTAGATGCTTGGTTCGCCATTGGCTGTGTTACTCATTATTTATCAAGTCTAATATCATAAACAAATGTGTAAAAACACTCTTATCAAATACCCTAAAATTTAAATTTCTATTCATTCTGAACTAGATGGTCTACATAACAAAAAATCAAACAAAAACAGAAATCAATGCAGTAGATATTTTGCCATCTTGCCTTATGTTTTGACACTACTCGAGTAATTCAAAAATACGTCTAAGTCACGTTACTAAAATATTTTTTTGTTTATTCATTGCTCGATCGATATGTGTGCCCATTGTCAATTTAATCACAACAAAACTTTAGATTGGTTATATACCCAACCCTCAATAATCAGTCATTTCATTTATCTCTTACGGGATACACATCCCCAAACATGTTATCCAGTCTCACCTCTGATGTTTACTCTAATGGTGCACTCATTCATTTCAAACTCAAATTTGGTTAGGCTTATGAAAGCAACTATCTTGATATGTGATTTTTTATTTTTATTTTTAGGTGTAATTTCCACACCTATTCAGGCTATCAAAGAAATATTTGAAAGTCAAATTGAAGAGATTACTATTTAATTTGGTTAAATAGCGATTGCTGTAGGATATATTGATGTTTGGATGACTTTCAATAAAAAAAAAATGGAAATTGGCCAAAGAGGGCGAAAAAAGAAGAAGAAGAATTCAAAGTTTTGAGAACTCAATTGAAAATATTCAAAAGTTGATTCGGAACAAGAGATAATAATTGAAAATTGCACGGAACAATTTGGATGAAATGACCAGATAATGATGAAAATTGCAAGGAGAAAAGACTTAAGCTGAATAAAGGAGCAAAATTGAGAACCAACATGAGCACTTTCGAAGTTATAGGAGTGAGTTCGCACCCCAAGAATCAACAACAGAACACGACATAATATGGATTAATGTGTGATTTCTATTAATTTTGAGAGAGAAAAAAAATGAAAAAGAAATCTAGCACATTATAACAATCGTTGAGCTTTGATAGAGAATAGAGATATACATTTATACTTTTATATTTGATAGAGAATAGAGTTGTATGAAGGTCAATGAGGTGATAAGTTTAAATGTACTCAAGTGAGATTATTAAATGAATTAGAAACATTGACCAACAAGAATATATGAATATTGCTACGGTATTGAATTGTATTAAATGGATTAATAAGGGGGACTCAAAGTCTTAGTGTGTGTTCAAACCAAGTTTACAAAAGCTTTCTTAATTGTTCATTAGTTAATGTAGGTAGATAATTAGTATATATATATATATATATATTTACAAAACACAACTTGGATATTTGATTAGAGTTAAATAGAATCACATTAAGTACATAGTCTCCGTTGATCGATATCTTATTCATCATTATATTACTCATCTGTGACGCCATGCACTTGAGGAATTTCATCAATTAATTTTTGGTGTCGTCGTCGGGAAATATAGTATATAGTTAATTCCAGATAGTTATAACTTTAATCTGAACATTTATTTCTTTTTGTTAGTGCTTAATTCATATTATCAAAAAATAAAGTGTTTTCTTTCATTTTTTTTACGATTGTGTATGAAAATTTCGAGATATGATGATCTTGCTCTATTTCATCCGAAATCGAGCGAATATTCAGGTTGAGAAAAAATAAATGAATTATTCTATTTGTACAACCTCGGTTGACAACCTCTCACATGAGTGCAGGGTCCGCACGTTTAAAAAATTCAAAAATAAAAAAGTGGACCCCGTGCATGTGAGAGATTGTCAACCTCGATTGTACATATAGCATAGCTCAAAATAAATAGATAGAAGTACACCAAAATAGCAAGGAACGACAATGACAGAAAACATTCCAAATTCGATGGCGTTGGGGTGATTGAAAATGCAACACATCAAGTTGTAGTAGTGGGTAATGAAAACGAGATACTAATAGGGGAATACATGGTTCCACCAATTATAGAGACTCGGTCACGTATAGCTTACTCAACATTCAAGCAAGCAAACTTCCATTTGAGGACAGACGTGATAAATATGTTCCTGAACACCTTATAGTTCTTTGGAAGACATCAGGGGTTTCTAATGATGCAATTCGATTGAGGCTCTTCTCCTACACTTTGAGAGTTTCGGCTAGGAAATGATTCGATACATTCTCACATTGTAGCATCGCTACATGTAATAATTTAAGTTAGAATTCTCAAACGAATTGTTCACACCAAAGCGGATTAACAAATTAAGGAATGAAATCACTACATTCTCTTAATTTGATTCAAAATGCTATTACAAGTCATGCGAGAGATACAAAAGGTTACTTAAACAGTGACCACGACATGGTTTGTACAAATGGCTCCAAGTTTAGTACTTCTACATTGGGCTATATTTGACCAACATGACAAATGTTGACTATGCTTGTGATGGGTCGATCATGAAGGATTTAGCATATACTAGTGCATTATGACCATTCGATTGACGAATTGGAAGAAAAGTTATTGGAACTCATGAAGTTGATACACTAACAATAATATTAGCTCAGCTTGCAACACTTACTACGAAACTGGAAATAGGAAGCCATGAAAGTGAGGATTACAGTGTGGAAAGTCCGTTTGCTAAATCAGTCGATGAGGTGAATTATGTGCAAAATTTGCATAGGCAACAGAATAATTCCCACTCCCAACACATACAATTCGGGTTGGAGAAATCATCTAAACTTCTCATAGAGTAATGTACAATCTTCTCAAAATGCACCGGATGGAGATAAAGGTAAATTATATTCAGGATTCTAAAATAGTATTTTACTTGAGGTACGATTATTTTGATTAGATTAAATTAGTTCAAGCATTTCGATAAAGTTTTAGTTTGTTAGAAGTTCGTTTGATTTTAGATTATTTCCATTTATTTGATTTATTCATTGTAATATCAACCATTGATTATATAAATAAGAATATTTATTTTCTGCCCTTAATTCTTTTCTTCTATGTTATCTAATTGTCACACAAACATATATAAAAATTTAGTATTTTTTATGTTTCCTAATTTTTTATTTTTATTTTTATGGCATATCTATTTTTTTTGTATATATTTGAAAAAATAGATTAATCGTATACAAACTAACAAGTATAGCAAAATAATGAAATTACAATCCTAAACTTAAAAGTAAATATTGTCCTCAAAGTGAGCAATATATAAGCCTAAAAAAAGTTACATATACTCGCCGTGGAATAAGATAATGCCTGTTCATCCCCATCCCAACATCCATACTCTCATGTCGTCCTATCGTCTAATAGTAAGGTCGTGTATAATCAATAATTGCGTCCTCAAGGTATGTTTGATGGATATTATTGAAGAAATAATATATTTTAAATAGTAATACGATGGAAAATATGTGGTTAAAAAGTAAGAAAAATGTATTGATGTGATGTAAAATATTATTTTATTGAAGAATATGTGATTGTGAATAAAATTTTGAAAGAATGTATTTTGAAAAAATATATATCGAGGACTCATTCTTGTCTAAAAGTCTTATTTCTGATTTTGTGGTCCATCACTGACATATGTTTGCTCAAATAAACGTAGACAAATCTCTAGATTCCTGATGTGGTGGATATGGGGACAAACATCGTCGTACAATAGGAGAGCGCCCCTAAATAAATAAGAAAGTTTAGAGTTAGTACAATTTTATCACGTGTAATAATACAAAATATAACTATAAATCTGTATACTTTTAAGATAGGCATAGATGAATAAATTTTCTTCTGTAGGCAAAAGACACAGTCCTCCTATGTACTCCATGTCCCATCTCTTCAACCGTAGCTATCAATATTGTACGAACTTCAAGTTGACATATGAACATTTCAACGCATTAAATGTCATGCATTAAATTGATAAACGAACAAAATTATAAAGTGTAAAGATATACCACTTGAAGATTATAAATGATAGCGATAATATCTAGAGCAATGCTATTTGTACAAAAAGAATGAAAAATTGTTGACAAAATGCCACATGGCAGCCCCCTATTGGGGGGGCATGCAGCGGCGAGGCCCGCCCAGGCGCTCCCCCAATAGGGGGCCATCATGTGACATTTTGTCAACCTATATGTCATCCTCTTTTGTACAAGTAGAATAATTGTAATATCTTTGCATCAGGAATATCCGTTGCTTGTCAATTTTGCATCCTCGGTATATTTGACTGGTCATTTCTTATTGCCCATTTAGCTGTCAATGATGGAACCTGCGAAACTTATTAGTATTACATATAAAAATTTAGTAAAATGTCAAACTCATAAGATTTTACCATTTACATGCAGGCTAGTGTAAACCCGTAGGCATCATATTTGTGCTCAGCCTTGGACAACTTGGTGAGGTGTCCCTTTAAAAATATGCAACATATCCATAAAACACCTCCAACTCCATGGATAGTTTTTGAATACATCAGCATCGTATACTACATCCAAGAAAAATAGATCGATGGATGTCTTGTGTTGTTTGTATCTCAATACGGTCTCTAGGATAAATACCAACCCGAGCTTATATTCATCCTCTATTACCGACCATCCATCATATACAGTCTCAACTGTACGGAAGAAATAATCGACTTGCATAAAAAGTACTAATTCAATGAGTTTTGCTATGATGAATAATGAGACTAACTTCTTTATTTTGTGAATTTAGCCCTGTAACGAAGGTAAACTATTGCCACATTTCCATCCCATAACCAAAACCACAATTCTCAGCTTGATTGTCTTCGAAGCAATAGACCCAGGGCCGGTCCTAGCCCAAGGCAAACTAGGCCATTGCATTGGGCCTCATAATTTTGAATTTGATCTTACTATAAGGAAAGCATATCTGACATCATTAAATTATTTTACTTTTGCTTTTTTGTTAATTAAGAAATATACCATTTTGACAAAGGAAATCGAAAACAAGAATAATTTCCTTCAACCACAAAATTGCCCATATATAACACTCCACAGTACTCAAAATAGGAAGAGATAAAAATTATTATATATTCTCTATGTTAGTAAGAAATATTTAATTTTATTTATGAATTTTACCTTTGCATTCTTATATTTAATTCCTCAGTGTACAACTCAAACGTGTGTACCTATTCCTTTTACATCTCAAAAATACGAGAATGTTAAAAATTATACTAGTCTAATTTCTCGAGTTGTAAGAGGGGTTTTATTTTTCAATTCTCTCTTAAATTGCGTGAAATATTCATTTTAATAGAGAGATGTTATTTGTTCAAATATTTAAGTAATGTTACGATTGTAAAAAAAAGTGTTTGAGAGCCTCAAAAAAATTAATCACCTGGAGCCTCCTAATTCCCGGGGTCGGCCCTGAACAAACCATTGATAATCTAGTCTAGTTATGTCAACGAATCGAGCCACGAGCTGAAACTCAAAACTCGAACTCGACCCGAGCCAAAAAGGTTCCAGTTTTTTTGGCCTGAGCCTATTTGGCCAAAAACTTTCAGCTCAACCCGAGCTTTAGGCTCGAGCATTAGCAGGCCGAGCAGAGCCGGCTCAGGTTCTTTTTCCTTCTCTTCCTGCTATTTTTGATTTTTTTATTGACGGGATCGGCTTGTACGAGTTGGTTCGGGCTCGAGCCGATGCCCCAAAATGGGGCTCGGCCCGACCCTCAACTTTGTTCCACTGAGCCACGAGCGAGTCCGACTCGAGCTTTTTCCTGGCCCCGAGTTGCCCGGTCGGTGAGCCATTTTGCCATCCCTAATATGGCTGGAGAGTTGCATGCGTCTTATGTAAAAGAATTTCCATAAACATGAATGGTGCAACTTCCCTTCATGATCCCTTCATGATGGTCTACAACATATAATATTTTATTGATCTTTTTCATATTACAGTTAGACATCACACAGCTCGAAAATCCGCTTATTCTACTGTTGATTGCGTACTACATCATGTAATAAAATATATTTTTTAATCAATTAAATAAATAAATAAGTAAATTTTAAACACAAATTTTTGTAATGAAGAGCTAGTTATTGTAATGATCGATGAAGACAGTCCTCACATCCCTCTTATAGTCTGTAAGGGATAGGCAAGGAAAAATCCTCAAAGACCCCTAATAAGTATAGTTTCTACACTTATTCGAGATCCTAAATGATGATATTTCACGATTCTTTACATAAAATACTACCTAACTTATGTTATATTTCGTTTTGTAGGTAAAACTCACCATTTGATGAAGAATTGGAAAAAAGAATGCAAAGATAGCAGAAAAAGGTTCAATTGTATCAAATACAAAGTTTGGGGGGACTGAAATGCAAATACTCAAAAGATACGTCTCACGATGAAGATTTGAGAATATTAGATATCAATTGGATGAGGAAAGAAACCAAAGAGATAAAATATAGTCCAAGTACATATCAACTTCCAGTCGAAAAAGTTATGTTTCGAATTTTCAGTTTCAATTTGAGACCCATTTTTGACATAGAAAATGTTCGAATTGAAAAAAATATTTATGGACAATTTGTATCATTTTGAGTTATCTTTCCAAAATATTTTGAATCACCTCAATCGGATATCGAGAGAGAAAGTTATGACAAAAATAATGAGAACGTTCAGCTGTCGAAAATTAGCCGACGCGTGCCCCCAACCAAAAATAGGGTGCCCGAGGCATCGCAAACCAGCCGGGCATGGGCCTCGGTACAAAAAGAGAAAAAAATCTGATTTTCCTTAATTTTGTTTTGGTAACAAGATTTTAGGCATCATATATATACCAAACTCGACCAGAACACGAGTGAGACATCCTGTTGACCTAAAAATCATATATTCTACGTATTTTAGAGGCGAAGAAAGAGACGCAATCATCAACCAAAGGAAAATTATAAAGTTTATTGAAAAATATTCATCCATTTTTAAGATTCAAGCCAAGAAATTGGATTCATCCACTTTCTTCATTATTTCTCGATACGGATGATTTTTTTCATTATTTTTTGTATAGTTTAATAATTAGGATGATTGGCTAGGTTTTTCAATTGTATTGGATAAATGTTGAACCCTATTTTCATTTGTTTTAATTCAAGACATCACTTTGGGAATTTTGTGTTATTATTTGATTGATTTTATATACTCATTGCACTATTATTGCTTGATCACCAATTAAGTAGTTAGTTGCTTGTTGTAGTGCAGGAATGTTCACAATAAGTCTAGAACGCGATAAAAATCAACATATGTAATTAGAATTAGGAATAATATGTTTCACACATGCAATCTTGTTGATAATTTAAATCAAATGCATGACTTTCATATGAATTCGAACTAATAATATGATCGTCTTGTGTTAGTCATAGGTTGGTGCATCTTGGGAAAGAACATTTAACGTATTAGCTTTACTGATTATAAAAAATGCATGAATTTACTAAATTAATTATTGAGAATTTAAATAGATGTAAATAAGGAGATTCACGATTCCTACACAAACATTCATATATTAGAAAAATATCATATTTATTTGTTTTCTTAGAGTAGAAATTAGTGTTAACAACAAAACACAATTCTCTTTTGTCACTACATTTCGAATTTGATAAAAACTATTGAATTACAAATTATACATTATTCCTCGTGGGAACGATACGCTTAACTCACATATTTTATTACTTGTACAACGATCTCATACACTTGTGGGTTTCCTACGAACAAGGTTTTAGCGTTGTTACCGGGAAATAACGAATTTAATTTTAGCTTAGCAGTTTATATTAAGTTGGATTTTTTTTCTATTTCTTTTTTTTTATTCTTTTTGGGCTTTAATTGAAATACCTAATCTCTTTTTATTTAACTCTTAGTAGGTTTCCACTGGTTTATGCAAGCCCTTGATGAGGTTGATCTAGCTCTAATAGATCACGAAATCAAAAGGACATTCAAAAATCACAGAAAAGAACAACGTTGGAAAGGAAAATGACTGATAATCAGAATCAACCACAGAACCAGGTTCAGGTTCAAGTTTAAAATCAACTACCACAATAGTCAAATCAACATAGACCATCCAGAATGAAGCTTCCATTTTAGTTGGGGGATTATGTAAATCCAATCCCTACACAAGTGCAACCTGACATGGTTTATCCCCCTTCGAACAACCTAATTTTCACCTTAGACAGAATGCCGTCAATCTTTTCCAAAATCATCAAGACATCAGGTTTTTTGAGAAATCCACACAGAATCCTCATGAACACATTCTAGTTTTTCTCATGTTATGCGAAGTTATTAGTCACGAAGGGATATTAGCAGATGCATTCCGATTCCGATTATTCCCTCGTACCTTGAAGGATGTTACAAGAGAATGCTTCCTCCATTTATCTCCAGGGAACATACAATCATGGAATGATATAATTCAAAAGTTCACCATGAAGTTCTTCCCACTCTCTCGAGTTTACCAGATCAGAAATGAAATCCATACCTTCAAGCAGAAAGATTTTGAAAGTTATTCTGAAATATGGGAGAGGTTCAAAAATTTGTTTAGAAAATACCCTAGCATGGACAATCCTAAGTAGGCTCAACAATATCTCTTCTATTACGGGCTACACCAAGAATTCAAAAATATGATAGATGCTTCAGCAGGAGGGTCGGTGATGAAACTTGACGTCAATGAGGTCAATGAATTGTATGAAATGATAGCCAAGAATCAATCGATGTGGTCAACCGATATGGAAGCTCCAAGAAAAACAGTAGAGGTGCATAACGTGGATGCAATGATAGCATGGATAGCACAAATTGAGGTTCTTACGATGAAAATGGATAATAAATCTCAATCAGTCAACATGGTACACCAATCAACACCTATGTGCGAAGGTTGTAGAGCAGACTACACTACTATATGCTACCATTTGGCTTCTACACAAGTTACTCAACCCGAGATTAGCTACATACAGAACTTTCCAAAACAACAAAACAATCCCCATTCCAACACTTATAATCCAGGTTGGAGAAACCATCCAAATTTCTTATGGTCGAACAATCAGGGGCAAGAACAGGGACAAAGAGGAAACAATCAGAACATGCCACTAGGGTTCTAACATCAGCAAGACCAATAGATAAAGCCGTCATTAGAAGATCTGCTATCTGAGTACATCTCAAAGACTGAGACCAATTTTCAAAATCAACAGGCTTTTATTAAGAATTTGGATCATCAAGTGGGATAGATAGCAGTTGTAGTAGCCAATAGACCACAATGTACCTCGTCGAATGACACAGAGAAGAACCCACAGGAGCGGTTGAGGGGATGAATTATTCAACTATTGAGCTCCCATCATTCACTTCCACCATCCATGTTAAGGTTTATGTGCCACCCATTTCATTCCCTCAAAGACTTCGACGAAAACCAACAGCGGAGCAGGTTCATGCCATCACTACTAGGAGTGTTGTTCAGTTTCCAAAAATCACTACAAAGAGGAAGGAGATAGAGAACGTTGAAATATTTACTAAGAGTAAAGAACAAGTGGAGCAGTCCGAAAAGGCAACAGAGAAAGATCAAAAATTAGTCTTAAACAACCTATAACTTAAGGCAAGAGTTCTTGGCACTTCACTCACATCTCTAATCCTTTCTCCCCAAAGGCTACAAAACACCAAATTGGAGAGGCAGTTCAATAAATTTCTGGAAGTCCTCAAAAAGTTGCATGTCAATATCTCATTCATTGACGCAATCCTTTAAATCTCAAACCACTTCAAGTTTTTGAAAGAGATGTTGACCAAAAAGAGGAAGTTGCCGGGGCACGAAACGATAACACTATCGGAAGAATGTGGGGGCGATCATCCAGCACGGATCCCTTCCAAACTAAAAAAATCCAAAGAGTTTTACTTTACCTTGCTCTAATGATTGCCATGAGTGGATCATTGGGAGAGCTACAAGGGTAGGCCAGACTCATGAGGAATTATTGGTAGGGACAATAATAGAAACATGATTGTTCGGAGAATCAATGATGAACTGAAGAAGTGGACCAATATCTAAAATTCAGGACTGAAAACTCCATTTTCAAGCCAGCATGAAGAGCCTAAAATGGAGTCGGGCTAAAGATTTTAAAAATCGCTTGTTGGAAAGCAATCTAACACTTATATCCTTTTAATTTATTCTGATTTTTAGATTTATAATTATTTAAGATAATTTATATTAGTTTTTTTATTATTCCATTTTAGGGACTCATCATCCATACCCCATTTTCCCCAGAGATCTTCGATACGTTAGTAGTTTATTAGATATTACAACTAAGTAACACTTGTTCCATTTATTTGATCTTAATGTTTTTTATTGTATTGCGCAAGAACATGATGTTGCAAAACACTTAAACCAACCAGGACCAATGAGCTAATGAGAGCAATAGGAAGCTAGCCATTAGATTACAAATCATATTAGGCGAGTCTTTTTCTTTATTTTTTCCATACCCCTTTATATACGGATTTAGAATTTAAAATAGTCAGGACAATGTCTAATTTAAGTTTGAGGATAGAAATGTGTTTTACTGTTTTGGATACTAGAAAAACAAAAGATAAATAAAAATTTTAAAAATATTTTTTTGTGTACTTATGTAGTTAGTTGGTCTGGTTGGTAATGAAAAAAATATTGAATCGTTAATTGATTTATGAATGGTGAATAAGTTGCATACTTACATTAATTTTTTTTTCATGTGAAATTTGATATATATTTAGCACATGAATTAAGTTAAAAATTGTGTGGAAATGGGTTGTTTTCATAATTGGATATGTTGAAATAATTGACCATAAATGCTAAATCCAAAACCATTAAATTTCACATCTTTAGACCAAATCTATAATAGTTTGGAGGATTTGATTGTTGTAGGAAGATGTTGAGATAAAAAGAGATTTTATGCGTGAAATTAAATTTTTTATGTGGATTGTATAAGGTCAATAGGATGTAATTGGGTGAAAATCTCAATTTAAAGGCCGTTTTACTAGGATATGTGTTTAATGAGGAACATTGCACTACATAAAATAACATTTTATTTGAAAATTTCTCTTCGTAACCTTTATGAATCGAGTTATTAAGCCTGTAAGGATGTTAAAATCTGTTGTCCTAAAGTCAACTGACTTGAGAGTTATCGGCCTAAAACTTATTTCTCATATCATTTAGAAAGTTTAAGGGACAGAATACTACAAATAAAGCAAAAAAAAAAAGTGTTAAAAAAAATTTGAAAAAAGTAGTATTTGAAACAGACGACACACCAAATGTCTTGGTTAAATGTCAAACACTTGTTTAAGAAAATTTAACTTTTGATAGGAGATTATTAGCCTAGTTGAGTTCTAGAGATTGAAGCAATCAAATTGTAGAGAATTCTTGTTTATTGACATATCGACTTGCAATTAGTAAGATTTATCTAAACTATAGATGTAAGGGTAGTATAAAATTGAACCTAAGTTCACACACTTGAAAAGAGTGAAAAATAAGTTTGGGGTGTGTGAATCTTATGAGTGATGAAATAATATATTTGACAATTGAGTGCCGTTAATTGAAACAACTCGTGAATTCAT
>CAIGRL010017158.1:0-15374 GCA_903798325.1 Fraxinus xanthoxyloides | reverse complement strand
AATTAAAGATTATGATTTTACGTTTAATAATTTAATAATTTTTATATTTAAACTTAATCGACAATATATTTAATATTATCACATTTTAAGTTTTTTTAAAAAAAATTAAATCGATCCAAATGGATATTCATATTATGAAATATCGAATCAAATGAAAAAGTGTAGGAAAATAAAGTTAAAAAATGACATTGGAATTGAGTTGTGATTGAAAAAAAACATAAAAAATCACAACTTTACGTTTTACAATTAATGTAAAATTATTTTTGTCAATCATATATTTATCATGGCCGCACTTCAGTATTTCAAAAAAAAATTTAAATCGCTTAAAACGAATATTTGTAATTTAAAATACTGAATCAAACGTATAAAATAAAAAAATAAAAAGGGCTTAGCCTAGCCGAGCCGAGTCATAAAGCCATTCGACTCGGCTTATGAATAGTGAAAAGAGAACTCGCTCTTTTATTAATATATAGATATCGATCATATATTTATCATGACCGCACTTCAAGATTTTAAAAAAAAATTAAATCGCTTAAAACGAATATTTGTAACTTAAAATACTGAATCAAACGTAAAAAAAATGGCTTAGTCGAGTCGAGCCATAAAGCCATTCGATTCGACTCGATTTGACTTATGAATAGTGAAAAGAGAACTCATTTTATTAATGTATGTATGTATATGTATGGATATAGATATATATATTTGAACCACAATTAACTAGCGACATGTTAATCCACTGAAAACGAATTTACTGTGGATTCACTCCGTTATTCCAAAATCCATCGAATTATCTCATTACATATGGCAATTCAAGCTTAGAATCCACGTCTCCTTCTCTCTCTCTCTCTCTCTTTTTCTGCGACTTTCTTGCAAAAATTCCTGAAATCTCAGATTTATTCAACTGACTGAGTTAAATTCAATTGAATTCCACAAAAAAGTCGAAACGATGTCATATGAGGAGGACGAGGAGACTTTCGAGCATACCCTGTTGGTAGTCCGGGAAGTAACCGTTTTCAAAATCCCGCCCCGATCCACGAGCGGCGGGTACAAATGCGGCGAGTGGTTACAGTCCGACAAGATCTGGACGGGTCGGCTCCGGGTGGTATCGTGCAAGACCCGCTGCGAGATCCGCCTCGAGGATCCGAATTCCGGCGAGCTGTTCGCTGCCTGTTTCGTGTATCCGGGTCAAAGAGAGAGCTCCGTCGAATCGGTATTGGACTCTTCGAGATACTTCGTGTTGAAGATCGAGGATGGGCAAGGGAAGCACGCATTCGTAGGATTAGGGTTTAACGAGAGAAATGAAGCGTTCGATTTCAATGTCGCTCTTTCGGATCACGAGAAGTATGTGAAGAGAGAGGGCGACAAGGATGTTGGTGGCAATGGTGGTGGTGAGGGGGGTAATGAGGAGAATCATATTGATATTCATCCTGCTGTTAATCATAGATTGAAGGTAATTTCTTAACTTTTCTTGAACTTCTGGAGTTTTGTGAAAGGCTTAAATATGAT
Organism: Fraxinus xanthoxyloides; assembly: GCA_903798325.1. NCBI lineage: Eukaryota > Viridiplantae > Streptophyta > Magnoliopsida > Lamiales > Oleaceae > Fraxinus > Fraxinus xanthoxyloides. The sequence goes on along the minus strand of CAIGRL010017158.1, from coordinate 13,868 downwards.
TAGGGGATTAAGTTAGAAATATTAAATCTTGGAAGTAATTATTGGAAGTGCTTAATGGTTGATAATTCTTTGAGTTTGATGTGACTATTTTAATAGTTGAGATAATAGTAGAACTGACAAACAGTTTCCAATTTAGTTTTCCTGGTTTTAGAGGTAAAAAGGGATAACGGCATTAATAAATGCGTGACCTAAAGTTCATATATGGCGATTGGCGTATAAGTTTTGGTTGTTTGATCTGTAGGAAGGGGAAACTATTCGGATAAATGTGAAGAATAAAGTATCTGGCGGAACGGGCATGCTTTCAGCTGCAGGGTTATCTAGTGGGCTTTCTGGAACGGGGAAATCTAAAACCCTTGGTCTTGCACCACCACCTAGTGGAGGAGGGAAGATTAGGTCTCCTCTTCCGCCCCCACCCAACAACCCTGCTGCAGATAGGATTAGTTCTCCTGGCCATGACACAGCTGTGAAGGGATCCAAGGAAACTGTGAAGCAGTCAAATGATCCTTTATCTGATCTCTCTCAACTCGAGGTATGTCTTCATTTTCTCTTCTCTAAGTCGCTTCATCGATGTGCATGCTTTGGAATTGGCAAATATAATATAAGTGGAAAACTCTGAACTTAATGTTCTGAACTTCTTGTTTTATGCTTCCATGGATCTTATATGTGATGGCTGAATTTTATTTTATTTTTTCAAATAGCTTTTGAAAATGGAGATGGATGGGTGACGCTGTTATATTTTCTCTCTTCCACACCTCTTTCCAGTTGGTGATAAATTATATCAATTATTAGATCTGATGGTGCATTTTGGCAATTCTTAGATTTGAAAACAAAGTCCCCAAACCTCAATGTGTTCTCTTTGCCACTGGCGCAGTCATGTATTCCTTGGTAGCAGAACTTGTATCAATTCTGGTTTTACTACGTTAAGATGGACGAACAACATTTTAGGGACTAAATACTGATGATATTTTTTTGAATTGGATTGGATTTTTCCTGCAAAATTTTTAATTCAACACTTGATGCTGGAATCACCAACCTATTTTGCAATTTGTGTTTTGCTCAATGCCAGTTCTTAGAAAGTTATAAATGGTGCTGATAATCTCTGAAATCTACTGTTAATAGATGAATAACATCACAGGGAGCCTCAAAGACAGGGAGAGGGCTTTGCTAAGGGTGGTCGTTACAGTTATCAAGCCGTCATTTGTCGGTGTCATTTTCAGTTCTATACACGTGAACAAATGGCAGATAATTATGTTTATATATAGATAAATGAAGAAAATTAGAAATCTAACTTGCAATGTTAAGTTCTCAAATTAGATTTACATAACAAAATTAGAAATTACTATTACGAGGAAGAACAACCTAGAAGTCTCCCCGTATTATCACTGCTACTGGAATCTTTATCTGATTCCCCTATTATCTTCCTCACCGCTATCAGTTTCTCTCATTCTTCCTCACCATCCTCCACTTGCAATAGTTCCTTCTCCTTAGATGCAGGAAAAAAGTTGAAAAAAATTGTTCTAGGCTATTAAATATAGCACAAGAAGTTAAGGACAACAATAAAAAGTTAGTAAAGGTATGCTGAGGCATGGGCCTTTGAAATGGTACTGAAGTTGTAAGTTTCAAGGTATATAATGAAAACCTTGTGTGAGGTGTAAGCCTCAGATAGCTTTTTTACACAATGTTCAACACAAGGACAATAATTATTTACAATTTTGTACATTACACTGTAATTTTTTAGAGACAAACTCTTGCTCTAAATACTCTGTCGTGAATTTTATGACATTATCTTTTGAATGCTGACTGGATATGATGTCCACTTTATTAAAGTTCACTCCCCAGTTCCGTGAAATAAACTCTTCCCCGGCGACGACACTAGATTTATAGAGAGTAAAAGTGGGAAAGAAGAAAAAGGAAAGAGAATGAAAAGAGAAAAAAAAGAAGAAAGAAGAAAAAGAAGGAAGAAGAAGCAAAATCGAAGAGGTGTCCGGTTGAAATTTGGAGGATCCGACACATATCACATACTCATACACACGTCGTGTCGTGTCCTACACGGGTACTCCAAATATTTCGAAGAGTCCGAGCATCAAAGGACATGGTTCTCTCCTCCGATCTCCACCTGCTCTTCCTCAATGTAAGTCTCTGTTAACGGAGTTGCACAACTAGGAAGAAACTATTTCACCAATTCTACAATCTAACTCTCTCAGTCCACATCTCGGATTGGTTGCTTCTCTCTCTCATCCTACTTAATTCTGGCTGCAATTCGTACGATTTTTTCATATTGCTATTAGTTATCATTTAGATTTTGCATAGATGGTAACAATGGTGATGACGATGTACTTATGGAGCTGAGGATTGTGGATGGTGGTGGTTTTTCTAGCTATTAGGAGTTTAGATATTCCTGCGATCGAGATTATGTTTTCTGTTGGTTGATGAAGTGATATTGAAGTTTCGGTTATTATTATTTGGAATTTACTGGTGCAATAGCAGTGGCCTGAGGGCAGTGGCAACAATCTGTGGGTTAGGGAGCAGGGATGGTCTCCAAGTGATGTTGTGAAATGAATAGCAGATAGAGAAAGGAATATTTTGGTGTTGAAAGAAAGGTGAGACCTAGCATAAAGGTAAAATTGGAAATTTTCTAGGATCAAATTTTTCTTCAATCTATCAAAACCAGGATATTCAAGTGAAGATGGAAGGTGTAGATATTTCTCTAGATGCTCCCCCACCTTTTGCTCCAAAATTTGACTTTATTGCATCTCCCTTCACTGCCTTAAAAAAAGAACTGAAATACTTCTCCATTACATGTCCAAAACTAGCTTAGCCTCCGTTTGGGAAGAATTTATAAACAATTTATAAATAAATAGAAATGAGTAGTGGATAAGTGATAATATTTGGGGGTTTTTGAAAAAGAAGTTTAACCATCTATCAATACATTTGGGGGTTTTTGAAAAAGAAGTTTGACCATCTATCAATACAAGTCATTTGTAAATTAGCCAAATGGAGGTTTAGACACCACTATCTAATGAGTGAGAGAATTTGGGACCAAGTAGTCTTGGTGTTCCTAGTAGACCTCCCAAGTTCTGAGTCGCCTTTCAGAACATCGTGCAGTTTTTACGAAGTGTAAAGAGTTAAGTTTACAAGTAAGTTTACCTGTAAGTGAATAAGTATTATAATACATAATTTTATTGTTGGTCAAAGTCGAAAATAATTAAGTAAAGTACAAAGTGACCCTTAAAAACAACATTATTCAGCACCCTGAACAGACACCTTAAGAAAATTACAAAACTTAGATCCCCCATCTAACAGGCTTCAAAAATGTAAATTACAAGAATACTCCTTAGCATGAAATATTTAGAAAAACAAAATAGACATAAAAATGGAACCACGTGGAACAAAACCCTACTAAGTTAGATTTGACAATATTGGACATTATTAAACAAGAAAAAGAAGTTAGAAATTTTTTTAATGTACTGTCAAGTATGATTAATACCGTACACCAAGCATGCACTTAATAGATAGTTTCCTAAGATGGTTCTTGCATCTTGCCAAAATGAAATTAGTGCTAGTTCTTCAAGTGTCTATCGGCATCTCATGTCGGTCTGAACTAGTTTTATTTTGTATGAACTAGTTTTATTTTGTATGAAATGATTCTCCTCTGCATAATTAGGAGTTAAAATTTTTCTCCATTGGCATGTTTTCTTCTCTTGTGCATTATTAGTTATAAGATGCAAGTGGTCATCGCACTTTTAAGCGAACTAAATATTAATGGTGTCTTTCGTGTTGGCATCTGCAGAGGAACCTTCCCGCCAGTGCCGGATCAGGGTCAACTAAAACCTCTGCGGCCGGCTGGGCGGCATTTTGATAATGTGGTTGGTACTTTTGTTGGTTGTATTAAGAAAGATGAGATAATGAAAGTAAATGTTATGTCAAAGAAAATTTATCGTTTGCTCCATTTTTGGAAAATAATGATTCTCAGAAATTGTTAATATGCGAGTTTGACATGGGGTTTTGCCATATTTTGTGAGATAAAGAATTGGTTTGTCCATGAACTCAATAGAAATCTTGCAAACGGTTTTGTCACTAACTTTCATTCCGTCCACTAAAACTATTGATGATACTATGGGCTAATTTAATAGATGCTTTTTATGAATGTCAACTAAATATCGTAAGCAAAAGGCTCCCGATTGCTCAATCGTTTTATAATCAAAGTCATTCTTTGATAAATGATCACCGTGAGTCAGATTCGATAGAATTTGATCAATCTTTTTTTCTTTGTAGATAAAACTTATATAAGATAATAAGGGTGGGTGTGATCTATATTATTTTGAAAGAATATATTCTGGAATAGTAGTTAGATAGAGAATGTGCGGTTGAAAAAGAAGGAAAAGTTATTGATGTGATAAAAAATATTTTTTTATTGAAAAATGTGTGGTTGAAAATGAATAGAATAATTAAAATGAAAAAAAATAATGTGGCTCAAACATGTTCTAATTTAATACTATTCATTTAAATCAATGGTTTTGATTTGATGAATGTGCGGTTGAAAAAGAAGGAAAAGTTATTGATGTGATAAAAAATATTATTTTATTGAAAAATGTATGGTTGAAAATGAGAATGAAAATTTTAATATGTACCAAACAGTGGCTAAATGTTAATTGTCCTGAGTCTTTCATTTCTAGCATTTGAAGTCCCAAACCTTTTAAATGTCCGCGTCGAAGGTTATCTTATTACAAAAATCTTGATTTGAAGGTTAACGTCAAATTTTTTAGCTTAGTTTGAAATAATTTAAAAATAAAAATAAAGTAGGAAAAACAATAATAAACCAAAAAAAAACAGGGAAAACAATTACTCTTCGTCAGCCGACTCCCATCCCCACCCTACCTTACTAGACCCTACCAAAAACTTGGCCATTGCCATCGTTGCCTTACCATGGTGTTCGAAAGGGTAATTAACACATGGCGTCCCTATTTTTTATTGTTATTTTGAAAAACGTACATACCTTTAATATTTTTAGCAATTTCATCATTATTTTCACATTTCATTGCGTAAAATGTCATTTTCATATATTTTTTCAATTAAAAATTGTGAAATGACGAATATATCATTCTCTTTAAATAAAACTAAAAGAAAAAAGGGAAAATTAATTGCAATCATAATCCCAATTTTTTTTTTAAAGTTCAAATGAGTTCCAAATAAATTATTAAATGGGTAATCAGCACTATTACTGCAAAAAAAGTCCATACCTTTTATTTTGTTTGACATTTTCACCATTAATTATGTATTTGATTACGCAAACCATCATTCCTATCAATTTTTAGATAACGTCTCTTCACCCCCAAAATAATGAAATACGAGAACAGCTAAGTACATGATCAGTTTCACCACCACCACCACTAATATTGGCGGTGAAATTTGAATAATATAGGATGGTGGATGAGAATGGGTGATGGCGGAGGATTTTGAGGTGGTGGAGGGTATGAAACGGAAGTGGTGGAGAATTGGGACGGAGATCGGTGGCGGACTAGTGGTACTATAGTGGATGTGAGATTTTTTATGGCTTTCTATTTAATCGTTCCGCTGACAAACATACTCCATTCGTCCCATTTAAATAAGTTCGTTTTGTTTTTCATACGAATTAAGAAATGTTATTTAATGTTATTGAAAAAACATTTTATGTCAAAAACTTTTTTAGTTTACCCTTCTTTAATCATCAATAATTAGTAATAAATTATTATTGGGAGTAGTAAAAAAATCTATATAAATGAGACGGAGAGAGTATTAGAAAAACCATCAGAATATCTCCTGTGTTAATCGGGGAAAGCAGTGGATTACGTGGGTGTGTTCCCTTTTTTTTCCTTTGTTTTTGTTCTTTCTTTTTATTTATTTTAAATCAAACTACTGAACTAGCGTAAATCTTCATTTTACAAATAAAATGACTCTTTAACCGTCTGACCATTTCCGTAAAGATGATCTTTGGTGCAGATGTTTGAAAGGCTTAGAACTCCAGGTGTTAAAAAATAGTAATAAATAAATAAATAAATCAAGATCCGATCATCACAACCCCTTAAAAGATTCAGACCTCACGTACAATTTACACTAAAAATTTAAAAGTTAAAGACCATTTTCGAGCACGCATGTCTGTAACTTTAAGAATGGACAAGATTTTTAACCTTTCATAATTTTCATTGTTGCCTGTATAAACATGGCCGTCCACGTGTTGTATACAAATCGAATGCACAGCTCAGTATCACCTTGGAATCACAATAGAAATTTGCCCTCTCCAATCATTCATATTGCCCCTATATGGTGATGTTAAATGATAGTATATTGCCCCTATAATTGAAGATTTCCTTTTCTCAATTTTCAAAATTCTACACAAAATATTCATCATATTTTGTATTAGATGCAACAAACTTGAAAAAAATCTAAAAATAAATTCATAAACTTGTGAATTTTTGTATGTATAAGAAGACAAATAAACACAACAGGGAAGAGCATACCCATACGCAGATCGTTGAGTTGAGGGTTGAACTGACCCAATGCTTCTATGTCAAATAGGGTAAAATAGACAGTTAAAAGACCATTCTTGATCTTGCCCTTCAAACAAAGTCATGGTACCACGATTTGCAAGAGAAGGAAATACCATTTGCGCTTCAGAGGTGATTGCTCAACGTTATCAATATCTTCAATATTGTACTGAAGACACTGGCTGAAACACGAGTCGAATAATTGCAAAATGCAAGGGGCTTCTCGTAGATATCAAACTTGAATGTAGCACGCCTCAGGAAAAGGTTTTCAACTATTCTAAATCCTCTCAAAAGACAAACACTAATTGTACTGAAAGCATGCAAAATTTACTCTGTACAGCACAGTACAGTACAGCACATCTTCTGGTTAAGCAGCAGTAGTGAAAAAATAATTACGACAGCACCTCATGTTCTACAATTAGAGAAGGGAAAAAAAATTCTTACTTGAATGTTTACTGCTCCTGGTACTCCGGCTTCAGAACCCAAAAGGACCCGTTAGGGTTTTTCTTTAACATAGCTATCTCCTTTAAAAGATTCTTAAACAGTGGTAGATCTTTTGATGGTATCCTGTCTTTGAAATGCTCGACAATGCTGACTGAATCTGTACTTCCACCTTTCCGTTGGATAAATGTACAAATTTGACGAATCAATACTTCTGGCTGCGATCCGAAGGTGTTCGATGATCTAGAAGGCCCGTTACTTGTAGACCTTTCACGGCCACCAGAAGTTGAAGCCATGCCAAACTGATGCTCAAGCCCATCACTAACGGCTGTTTCTTGGTTTCCTCTAATCTTAGCCAGCAACTCGGCTGAGGCCATTGCTTTACCTGATGATGCCCCAGCAGTAATCTGGTATTGCCTGCTGGCTTCATTATTTGGTACTTCTTCCAATGGCCTTGAATTGGTTAAAAATCGGGAATTAACAGTTGACCCAAATTTCCTTCTGACAGATGATGGTGCACCAGCAGCACCCGATTTTCCGGTCCAGGTTGGAACAGTTATACTTTCTTGGTTTCTAAGTATTCGTGAATGGCGCAGTGCTTCAGCAGCTCTCTGTGCAACTTGGGAAGCTTCTTCCTCAAGCTTTGTCTTGTCTTCATCATGAGCATTCAAGATAGCGTCATGGTTCACAGCACTCTGGATAAGAAAAACACGAACATAGCAGAAAAGTTACATACGCATCCCATGGAGGTGGGGAACAAAAGGACGAGTAAGAAGCAAAAGTATTCATACAACCAGCAATGGTTTGTATTGACTTCTTTATTCTGTAAGAATAATCTTGGAATAAATATAGAAAGGAGAGGAAATGGAAGGATAAGACATGAAAGTGAGAAAGTTATCTCTTGCCAAGAGAAAAGGAAAAACAATTTATTTCAAACAGAAGCTCATTTTTGGTCTAGTGACCAGTAAGACAATTGATCTTACATTAGAGAAATTCTATGTGGCCTCAACTCCGTGTGGTTTTCATGACATACAAAAGGCATCAATCAAATGTAAATAACCCGAGAACAGATAGGGTAGTTATCAATTATCAGTACCCGCTAGCTAAGAATATCGTTTTATGCCCATTTCGCTACCAAGTAAGCCAACTAAAACGGGGATTCCACAAAAAATGCTATAACATTTATATTTGAGAAAATAAATGACAAAGCAATTAGGAAAGTACATGAATCCCATGAGCATCAAAAAGACTCTGCAGAAAGCTTGTATCTTCATCTACATCACCAGGACCGGCTGTTTCTTCACCATTAGCCTCTGAATTGTGCCCCAAGTCAGTTGTGGAACCATTAGGATCTGATTTGGAGGCTTTCTCAGAATCTGGCTTATCCTGTTTATTTTTATGGGCCCCCACAACATCTACTTCTTCCAACAACTGACCAAAAATACTAGATGTTTCTGTAGAGAGACCATTTTCATCCTCATTTAACGTGAAAAGATCCTTCATATCACGAGCTTTGAAAAATCTTCTCTGCCGTGGATTCTTCAATATTTTATTGGTAAGGAAATGTTTGTAGATCTGCCTGTGATACACCTTCTCTTCAATTGTTCCACGAGTAATCAATCTATAAACTGTAACGTCCTTTCTTTGACCAATACGCCAAGCACGCTCCCGGGCCTGTCTTAAACAGCTGCTATTATAAGCAATGTAGTATCATAATAACTTAATAAGGATATCACCGGATAAAAGCATTTGAATAGAGCCTCAACAAATTCAGTGGCAAAAAATCATGTCAAAATTGGAACAGATACAGTTTTTTGTAAAATTTACAAAAATTGGACGATGTTATTTGAGTCTCAAAGTTCTAAACTCATGATAAGCAATTGAAATTCATCTGAAGAGATTTGTTAAAACAATCAAACAAAACAGACCTGCATATCAGTCGAGGGGTTCCAGTCAGGGTCAAAAATGATCACCCTGTTGGCACCAGTCAAGTTTGTTCCCAGGCCACCAACCCTGGTCGTCAAAATAAAAACGAACACATCCGCAGAATTGTTAAATTCATCTATCAGAGCCATTCTCTGTTTTACAGGAGTGAGACCATCCATTCGCCTGTAATTATAGCCAGCAGCAATCAAAAAATTCTCAAGAATATCAAGCATCTGTTGAGTTTGTGAAAAAAGAAGAACACGGTGTCCCTGCTCATTCCACACCTTAAGCACTTGGGCAACAACTTTCATTTTTCCACTACGTTCAGGATTTCCGTAGTCTGGATTCCCTTGAGAATGTTCTCTCTCAAGTAGATCAGGATGGTTGCAAATCTTTCGCATCACATCAATTCCATACAGAGAGTTCCTGTTTCCATCAAAAATTTGTTCAACCTCGGAGCTAGCAAGAAAAGCACGATATACAGATCGCTGCCCTGGAGTGAGACTGCAAAAGAGGACATGTTCAGTCTTCTTTGGAAGATGAGCATTCACATCAGCCTTCATCCGCCGGAGGAGGTAAGGCATGATCAAGTCACGTAGAACAACAGCACATCTGTACAAATCTGGATTTAGTAGGGGAAAAACTGTGAAGGACAAAATAATATTAATGACATACTTTCAAGACTAATATCTTCCACTATGACAATAACCGAAGAAGACTTTTCTCGAAGTGCATCAAGTAGGAATGGAATATCACATGCAAAATAACGCATGCTTCTTTTCACCTTCATTAACTTTTTCTATTTCTTCCAGCCAATTTCAACTCTTTATGTTCCCATTTCAGGTTTGTCTATTCTATTTATGCATTATTTTCTGTACCTATAACTTATCATTACCAATTTAATAATGGAACAATATAATGCAAATGCTGAAGGATATTGAACCGGGCAGAATACCATCATTCCCTTCCCCCAACTTGACTTCCACATAATTTTTGTATAATCAGGAAACAAATGAGATTTTCTAAAAAATCAACGTTCACACCTGTAAGCAGTGGAAACTTGCAAAGGAGTTGCATTAGCATAACCACCAACAGATATGGGAACAGCAAATTCAGCCTCAAAAACGGGTAAAACACCAAGCTTTCCAGGGAAGACAAAATCAAACAAGGACCACAATTCAGACAATTTGTTCTGAATAGGAGCACCAGTCATTATTACACGATGAACAGTCTGCAACTGTTTGCAAACAAGAGTGATTTCAGCATTTGGATTTCGAATCCGATGTCCTTCATCTAAAATGGCATATCCCCATTCAATATCAAGCAATTTATCACCTAGTAACCGAAGTTGTTCATAAGTTGTGATCAGCAGACCAGATTCGGATGTCAAAACACGATATATCAGAGCATCCCATCTTTTGGTACTTTTAGAAGGTAATTTTCCTTCACTATCACTGTCAAGCAATTCATCACTTTCATTATCGCTTTCCTTTGATTTTGATAGCTTTTTCCTAGTGGTCATTTCCTGAGCAGAGTCATGTAATATCTCCACATGAAATCTTGGATACCATTTCATAGCTTCTCTCTTCCACTGCCGCAAGAGGGTAACAGGACAAATAACAATGCTTGGTTTGTACATACTACTAAAATGCAATGATCCAAGGAAAGCTAAAACCTGGATGGTTTTACCAAGACCCATCTCATCTCCAATTATTCCGCCTGCTCTTTGACAATGTAGTTCCCATAACCACTGTACACCAACCTTCTGATAGTCAAAAAGCTTGCTAAAAATTGTTTCTGGGATTCTCAGTCCCCCTTCAAGCGTCACAAATGAAGGTCCTTCGTCCTCCACATCTTCGATATCTTCCAAATTGTCTTCTTCATAACTGGAGGTTTTTGCATCTTCATGTAATAACAAGCTTAGTACTAGCAAAATAACTTTTTTTTGTTTGGGGGGTGGGGATAATAAGGGAAATAGAAGGCCAAAACAAATAGAATTATTCCAATAAATTTTTGAAAATTCGACCATATAAAGGCCGGAAAAAGAATGCGTGTTAAAGAAATTGGGGCCAAATTTCCCGTGATTTTATTTTTTCAAATCCCAGCTGCAGCTGGCAGGTGTTGACATAACCATGCACCATCCTTAGGTTTTCAAGTGCTATGAGTAGCATATTTGTAAAGGTGTGCAACGACAAAGTATACTGAAATGAACAAAAATCTTTTATTCTTTCTTTCCAAGAATTAAAACGGGCTACAGAAAACAAATTGCAAATGCTTAACAGCATTGACATACCAGATTCTTCGTTTTCCTCTCGAGAAGCTAGCCTTCGCCACTTCTTTTCTGGCAATGGTCTTTTCTTCTTTCTTTTGCTGTCTTTATCCTTCACCGTCTCAGTTTCTAGGGACTGAGAGATCTTCAAGGGAGCTTTTAGCCTTTGGAAAGGATGGGTGGGAGCCTCAAGTTTTGGCACTGATTCTAGGTCAAGCAACTTAGTTGTGGGGCGAGCTTGTGCAGCCTCTGACATAGACTGAAGAGCTCTACCTATGCTAGATGAAGCAAGACTGTTATTATGTTTTACATCGTCGGCTACTCTGTGCCTATTGGATGGTTCTGGTTCCTCTATACGGCGTTCAAATCCTTGAAGCTTGTGAAACGGAGTTAAAACTCCTTTCCGAACTAACTCATCCCTTTCCTAAGAGAAATTATGTACCATTAGCCCCGATATCCAACTTCCCGATTAAGCTACACTAATAACAATAGAAGTATCACACAGATATGTTTATGCAAAGTAGTAATAACCACAATAAAATCACTCACTGTTTCCACAAACCCTGTAGAGGCCACATTTAGAACAGCATCAAAATCATCATCTTCAATGAATGAAACTGTTTTCACCCTTTTGTTCTTGTTATTTTTCTTGCTTGTTTTCTGAGTCTCTTTCAACTTTCGTTTGGTTTTAGGCTCTTCCTTGACGAGATCTCTTAACAACTTGTTATCCTTAATGTCATTGGAAGAATCCAAAATTTCTTTCTCAAGTTGAGCCTTTGTTGTTTTCAGGCTTCTTAATCGATCTGAAGCAAGAGCATGCTGAAGGGTCACATCATTTGGAGATGCCCAAAGATCATCTTTTTCAATATCTGCAGTCCCCTGCTCCCTTTCAGCGTCACCTTCAGCAACAATATCATCATGTCTTTTGAAGCTCTCTAATTGTTTAATAGCAGATGTAACAGCATTTATTTCAATTTCAACAGCTCTCAATTTGTTGTACAAATTTTCATGAACAGTAGATAGCGTTTTGTTGCTTTTGGTTTGATTGGGAAGCTCCTCATCTCCATCCCTTCCAGCTTCACTATTGTCTTCAGCATTTTTTCCTGCCTGCTATCAAATTTACTGTTACACAAACCACCAAGCATGCAAACTTCATGCATAACTTTAAACACGTGAGAAAGGTCTGCTAGGACATTCTCATACAAAGTGACTGAAATATAGTGATCGCATAATAACCTAACATGCACCTTCGTGATGCCAAAACACATTTCTAGCCAGACTTGATCAAGACCATAGGGTTAAAAAATAGTTAACTTGTGAAAAATGACTACAAATGAGTGATTAGCAGCTAATAGAACCGATCCATCTAAAAATTAAAGAAAATGAAACTATAGGAACTCATCCGTCTTGAGTTAGCATGTAACAAATTCCGTAACAAAGGTAACAAGGCTGAGCATGACCTTTTCTAAAATGTCACGTTCAATGTCTTCAGGATTTGCAGACGTAACACCTAAAGTGCTGAGCAAAACCCTATCTTCCTCCTCTTCTTCCATTGAATTCAATCATGTATGCTTTCACGTAAATGCCAACTGCAATTACAAAATTTGGCCTTCCATTATTCACAAGGCCTAAAGTCATTGAAATGCAACTTTAGGGAGATTTCGAATAATCTTGTTCTATCAACACACCGGGTTCATAAAAGTAAAGGAAAGCCAAACATTCAGCCAACAAAATTTCCAAAAAGCACATAGTAACTTCTATTATAGTGCAATGATACTGAACCAGAAACTCACTAATGTATTCCATTAACTAACAATAAGAACTGCATAATTAGCGAATAAACTTAAATTTTTGAATAACGAGAAACAGAAATTACAAAAAAAAAATCTCTCATAAGGTAACCCATCAACAAATTTCACTGCTTACACCGATTTTCAATACAAAAAGTAACCGATTTTTACATCCAAATATCCTCGTCCATGGGAACACGATACACGGTTTAGGCATGTAATGGAATAGCGATTGGAATAAATAATTAGAATTTTGGTAGATGCATTTGAGGTTTTTAGTCAAGTATCAAATTTCGAGGGGATTCAGCTTTACCAAAAATCGATCAATCCACAAGAGAAACCCTAAAATTAATGACGACGAGATTTATGAAATCATAATTCTCTTTCGGTTTCTCTCTCCCCCTATCTACCTGGAACTTTGAATCATCAGTGTTTGATGTGGCGGTGGGCGTTTGATGCGGTCAGATTTTGGACAATTTATAACTCTCTAAAAATATTTCTTTTCTTGAAGGGTTGGGCAAGTAATAGCTTGTATTTGACAAATCTAAAAATTAACTTATAATTTATTTTTGACATTTTAAAGTTTGACCCATATTATTTAAAAATATATTCTTTCAAAACTCATTTTTAACTACATATCTTTTAATAAAATAATATTTTTTATCATATCAATAAATTTTTCTTACTTTTTAACCACATGTTTCCCATCATATAGCTATTTAAAATGCATTCTTTTTTCAATAATATCTATCAAACTCACCCTTATTTTGTCGCATTATAATTTTCGTAACTAAATTAGCTTCTGATTGGTGGAGATTTAAATCAATTTTTCTATTAAATTTTGATAAAAATTGATAAAACGTATGGTTGAAAAGTTGTATATATCATAAAATATGTGATTTATAATGGTGTGTTTGA
>CAIGRL010017146.1:0-10955 GCA_903798325.1 Fraxinus xanthoxyloides | reverse complement strand
CAGAGAACCCGTTTGGTAGAGATTAAATCGGATTAAAATTGAAAAACTAGCCGTTATTGTTGACTTTTATTAGACGAGTGAGACCCAATAACGGCTATATTTTCAATTTTAATTGGATTTTAATCGGTACCAAACGCCGCTAATCTTTATTTACATCATTTTTTACATTAGATCACGTGAGAATACATGTCTGGACTTTTTTTTAAAATAAAATAAAAAAGAAAAAGCATAATTTTCCATCAAATACTTTTTGAAATACAATAAAATGTACCATTAACATAGTTCCATGAAATAAGAGCTTGTTCAGTTAAGCCTAAAAGAAAAGTAAAATTACTTTTAAGTAAATGAGGGATTCTATCTTCCTATAATCAAGTGTAGTAATAACTTTATTGACAAAAGTTTGAAAATAAGCTTGGGCCCCAAGAAATACCCAAGTTTTATGGAGGGGAAAGGACCTGCACAAGTTTGGACTTGGCCAGACACGCGTAGCCTTTGAGCAGCTCAGCTCGAGGCTCGGGTAAAACTATGTTTGACAATCATTATTTTAAAACTTTTTAATTGTCATACTCATTTTCAATCATATATTTACACATAAAATATTTTGTACGTAGACCCAAAATTTTTTCTTACTTATTAACCCACTTTTTCCAAAAAAATCACTATGTTTTTTAAATAATGGCTATCAAAAAGGGGTTAAATATCTTATCTCTTGCTGGAGGTAACCCTGATCCATTTGATAACGAGTTGGCTCAAATAGTTCGATGGGGGTAGTTGCTTAAACATACCACATACTATAATAAATTCTTTTGAAATTTAACCCTTGTATGAATTGTGGGCTTGTCAACTTATTTTAATCTTAGAGTAGACCTAGTAAAAGTGAAATGGGAATTGCTCAAGCATTGTTGAATTATAGAATTATGCTAGATGTACATTAACCATTCTAGTTCACTTTTGAAAGACTTTTTTGTGTTCAATGAAGCCCTGTTTGTCATTCATTTCCTCGTAATTCTTTTTTTTCTCAAACTCATTTTCAATCACGCATTAAAAAAAAAAATATACGTAAAACGAAACTTTTTTCTACTTTTTAACCACACATTCTTTAAAAAAAAATCATTATTTCAAAACTCATTTTACCAAAAAAACTCTTTTTAATGTTGGTCAAACAGAGGCTAAAATGATCATGCAAAAGTTTCCTTTCGTTTGATCATGCCTCTTCATCAAATGATCTCGCCTTGTAATTCATATTAAAGAAAATCATTGCATTTGGATGGGTGGCAACGTTCAAGCTTATATATGGGGTCTACCAAATTGCCCTGTCAAACATTCCATATGCTTCCCCCTGTTTCATGCAAATATTTCCTTGTAGCTGTCTGTTCAGAGGGGAGGAGTTCTTGGCACTGACATTATTGAAAAAACCTTGATTTATTTTCTACCTATGATTTCCCTTATTATGAATTTTCTTTGGATACAGGTTTGAAGCTTATCACTGTGGATCGCCCTTTTGCTGAGAAGCACTATGCTGATTTATCTGCAAAGCCCTTCTTCAATAAGCTGGTCGAGTACATTATCTCTGGCCCTGTTGTTGGAATGGTTTGGGAGGGTAAGAATGTGGTGACTACTGGCAGGAAGATTATTGGAGCCACCAACCCTGCCGAGTCTGCTCCTGGAACCATCCGTGGTGATTATGCCATCGACATTGGCCGGTTAGATTCTGATTCTTATCCCTATGCGTGTGCCATCAGATGTGTTTCGCTTTGTTAATAGAAAGGTATTCTAGGCCTATGTTGGATGCGTAGTGCCTGAACACTCGTAGGTTTATATTATTTGGTTTTATTAGTCGTAAAACATTATCATGTTCTGGTATCTTTTGCATTTTATCTTAGAAACGTGTTTTACCCTTTGCAGGAACGTAATTCATGGTAGTGATTCAGTTGAGAGTGCAAGGAAGGAGATTGCTCTTTGGTTCCCAGAAGGAATTGCAGAATGGAAGAGCAGCCTTTACCATTGGATCAATGAGTGAAATGCTTCATTCGAATTGATCTGTACTTTCGTATATGGCTAATTTGTTGTGATTATTTGTAGCTTCAAGTTTAAAGTTTTTACGTCAATTTGAATTTTAGAACCTTCTTGTTCTGGAGATGATTCCCTGCCAAAACAATTTCACATGTTACGTAATAAAGTTGCTGTTGTAGCTATTACTTTCAGCCTTTTCACTATCCATGATTGAAATATTAAAAAATAACACGTTTTAATTAGACCCCAACTTGTTAATATATTGATCAACCAAGCGGGCAATTGAAATTATTTTGCTCCTGAAAGCTTGCAGCAAGAACAATTTCAAATGAAGTTATTTGGATAAATCCTGTAGTTAGACCAATCACGATATAGCAACTCAAATTACTTGTTTCAATTTCATCCACACTCGCGAGAAAGCACAATGACCTGCAAATCTAACATCGGGGAGCCCGGACGACAATCTAGTTAAAGCACTAAAAAGGAGCAAGACAACAGAACTTGAGAGAAGCATCCATTAGATCACAAACCTATCATAAAAGGCCATTTGTCTTTCAAAAATGTTACAGATGTTATACTATCGACTAAGAAGGCTGTATGAGGGCAAGTCTTCAAGGCATGTAACGTCTTCTTGCAGAAGCTCCGTTTCCAGCTGATGACGAGTAGATTTCATCACAGTCTGAGTGAACCACAGAAGACAACAAAACAAAGTTATAAAGTAATCATTCACAAATAGCAGAAGAAAATGTAGAGGATCATAAATGTGCCATGGTTAACAAGTTTTATGAGAAGACGTTAACTGTAGAGATAAATTTGGTACAGGAGTATTACTGGAAATTTACGTATTTTTCTATGTTATTCTAATCACACAAATGGTAAAGTAATAGTCATTGGTTCTTTACAAATAACAAAACTAGTTCATAGGTTCTAAACACGAGTCATAATCGGTGGCTATCTCAGTAGAAAAGGCTGACCTAAAATTAGCAAAATACGATATCAGTAGCTCATTGCCGTTTTCGTAAATTGACACATTTAAGCATTAACACCACGTATAATCTAGTCATTTCCCAGTCCTGATGCACTTTCTAAAGTCCTCTTCAGTTACCAAAACCTAAAAACCCAGAAAATTCTACAGCACCAGTGCACCACTAAAGATGGACATGCAGGCAGAAGAAAATGTACTTTTAACACTATTTTTAATCACAAACAAAAAGGAGAAACTTACATTGAAGTCCATGTAAGAAGCATGCATGGCTAGCCACTGATGGTCCATTAGCTTGAATGTGATGCAATATAGAAGGTCAAATGCTGATTCATTCTCTGACAGGTAGAAAGCAGGAAGAATTCACGCTTTAACTAACAATAACAAGTTCCCTTTAGGAAACACAGGATTTTTTTTCCAAATTTGTGAGTTATCCACACAAAAATAATCACATTGGCACCTAAAATATCAGCTTGCTTGATCTAATGAGCAGAACACAAAAACAACCACACTTCTTTTCAATGTCAAAATTAACAGAATTTTATTCGGTAAGGTAAGAGCGGAGGTTAGTACCAGCAAGAAACTTCAAGAAGGTTGCTCCTACCAACATTCGAGGCTTCACTGCAATTGAAAGACAAAATGTCAGCTGATGAACAAACATCAAGCACTCAAAATCTCAGGTATGTTGTTGGAGTCATCATTCAAGATTTTGCTAATATCTTTTTGTTTGCACATGTAAGTGAAATCTGGAAAACTATGGCCTGCATTCTTGCAATTTATTCACATCCCTGAAAAGCATTTGCCAAGAACTAAGGAAAAGACTTTTGGATCCACACTTGAGCCACTATTTTACAAGCAAAAGTGGGGGGGAAAAAAACCATCAGTAAGTGATCCAGACTCATCAATTATAATAAATAAAGACGAAGATTATTTCCATTTCCACAAAGGTCAATCTTGGATTCTGATCATTATTTTTATTTTATTTTTTCTCCTCTTTTTTTGGGGGATCGAGAAGGTGTTTAGGGATCCAAGTACATTTTGACAGTAACAACAATAAAGATACAGCAATCACAAAACTTGTTATTTGGTCACACAGTAGTCCTTCATTGTCAAAATTGAAAAGGTCCTTCCTGGCAACAAGATAAAAAAAATTCACCTGCTTCAAGATCAAGCATCTGAATAAGCATAAATGTGATGTTGACACCAGCTACAGCAAATGGGTATTCCCACAATGCTCGATCACCTTCCTGCTTTCGAAGAAGATCCTGAAAAGATTTCTGCGGGAAAAAAACTAATAACAAACATTGACTTGCATATCCCACTGAAAGGAAAAGAAAAAAGCTCTGAAGAACCAAAAACGATGAAAAAACTGTGGACAGAGTTGTGGACTCATAAACTCCCATAAAAAAATGTCAAACAAATCCGACGGCAAGGAGGAAGGTTGTATGTATGTACATGCATGTTCCTTAACCTTTCCAAAAACAGTCCGCATACCATGCGACATAAAGCCACCTCTTATTCTAATGTATTTCTGGTCCCGTAGAAATTTCCTTACTCAAGCCAACAGGTACCAATATGCAGGCTTTCTACCCAAAATTTTCAAAATAAAAAAGCAAAAGAAAGTATTATATTTTTAAGATAAAAAAGAAATCAATTCAAACATCTGAACCGAATCTACTTCAGTTCAACAAGTAACATTAATATTAGTTAGAAGAAACAAGATTATGAAGATGCATTTTCTATTAGAATATTTGTACTTACACTTGCAGATTGTTTTACTCTATTCTCCTCCCCCCCTACTCCCTGGATGTAGATTTCTCTCTAGGATGGAAACTTCTGCCCCAAAATCCAAAACCCAACCGTTACCTAAAACCACCGATCTACGCATCATCGAAGTCGGCCTCAAAGCCTCGACCGGACATACCAAAACCACTGGCCTCACGCCAGAAAGAGATAGCTGCTCCTACCTGCAGGCGGAGGACCCTAGCGCCGCTGCTCGTTATCATGGATCCAGCGATGGCGATATGGAGGTTCCCGTCGACCCCATGGAGGTAGATTGAATATCACAGATCCGGCCAACATCAGGACCCAAGTGCCTGCACGGCCAGAGCAGATCTGGACGCGTGTGTGCCGGTGCATGGGCGCCGGAATTTGTGCAGAACCACCATGCAACGTCTAGACCATCTCGCATGCTTGTTTTATCATCAACTGCTATCAGATGAAACAATCCTATGCCACTGGTTTAATGGTTTTCAGTACTCAATTTAGGGTGGAGGTGAAGGAGTTCGTAGTGTCAATTAACGATTAAAGCATTGTTAAGCTGTTGGAATGGGGGTGAAGATATCGAACACAATTTGCATGTGGAGATTTAAAGCTGTTTAGATGGTGAATATGGTGGAGAAGTTGAGGGAGGCTGTGAGGTTGGAGAAATTCGTCGCTAAGTTTAATGAATCTTCTCAAGTTTTTTTGGCACAACACTGTGCTAACAGTTGTGGTAGGTATTTGATGATAGCAAAGTATAGGGAAAGGCGCCGGAAGGGAGTTATGATGGTGCCGAAGGTACAAATGGAGAGGGATAGGCATCGGTTTCGAGTGTGCTTCAAGCAGTTATCCATTCCCTTGTTGTCGAGATAAGGTAAAAAGTCGAACAATTGAAGAAAGGAGCTGACAAGGGATGACTTATGCTGGAGTTACGACGAATCTACGGGCCCCGCAGAATGCTGATCAGTGACTAATGTTGCTCAAGGAAAGGGCAGTTAATTAGAGAAGTGATCGACAAGAGCTAAAATTTCGGGACCAAATAAGGAAGGACAACTAACGGTATACAAGTCTAAGAAAACAAATATAGAAGGTATATCTGATAGTTTTTTGAATAGCGATGGAATAAGGGCTCACATCAAGGCATTGAAAGGGAAATTGGATGAATTAACTAGGTTTTTTTTTTTTTTTTTCCCAATTTTTCCAATTCTTAAAACGGTTTAATAATTATAAATTTCTCAAATTTTTTTTTATATTTTGAATTTGATGACTTTTTTTATTCTAATTTTTTTATTTTCTCATTTATTTATTTTTGTGACAAATAACATGCCATAAAAATATTTTACCGATTCAATTATTTAAAACAAATCGGATCGGATTGACCTATATCCATATTTGATCCATTTAATTAACGGATTATCAGATTTGGATATTGATCGTGTTATCAAATTGAGAACCTAAATCCATCTCCGATTAATTTCATCTAATTCGGATTCGGATCAAAGTTCAATCAATTGACAGCCCTATTGACCACTTATTCCTTGATTGTAATGCTGCTCGCTTGATGTGGAACGATATTCTAGCCTCTCAACACATGGATTGGGTGTTGTCGAGGCGAATGGAAGATGTGTTAAAGGCATGGAGGATAAAGTTTCGTGATAAGAATAGCAAGATTGTTTGGGACCTTATTCCCGGTTGCATCTTATAGTGTGTGTGAAGAGAGAAACGGTCGCTGTTTTGATGATCAAACACGAACAACGGAGCAAATTAGAGAATTGTTTTATTTGACATTACATACTTGGTTTTAATGTTGCAGCTGCAAATCATATAGATGAGTTGTCCAATTTCATGTTGTTCCTTTCTTGCTTAAATTGATAATACACTTTCTGTGTATTATCTTTTGATTAATAAAATATTTGATAACCTATCAAAAAACGAAAAAAACGAGACCATGAGAGTGAGGAAAGTCCAAAGAAAGAAGGTATGTAAATGCAGCCTAGGATCAAATTCCAAAGTAAAGAAAGATCTCAATGACACAACCAAAAATTATATTCAAACCATTCAGGTGGGCAGTGGATTGCAATACCGTGAATTTTCTGGCAGCTTTTGTATTATACAGAAGCAACAATTTTGCAAACATTTACTATAAAAAAGAGCAATCGTGAGAACTACCAGCCGTTCTTCTAGATATACAGATTAATATGATACAAAAGAAAAAGCTCATCAAGGGTTTATTATCAATGAGGTGCAATTCTCCAGTAATTATCACACCAAAGTTCATAAGCTTGATCAAACACATTAGACAGAAAAACGAACATTATCACGATGAGAGAGAGAGAGAGAGAGAGAGAGAGAGAGATGGACATACTGGGAAATTTCTTGCGAAGTATAATAAATTTTCTAGAGAGATGAAACCACCGCCCCTAAAAGAGCACATCACATTTCAAGGTTTCAAAACCGTGGCATAACAACCATAAAAATTATAGTCAAAACTTCATTTGATATGAAGAAAGTTGAAGAATAATAGTGTACCGGAAGTCTGTAGATGGATCCTTTCCCTGCCAACCCATTTCCTTCCACTGCTCAGATATTAAACCTCGGAGTTCCTCCTCAGGAAAGGCTGCATTCCACAGTGCCCTAAGAGCTTCCTACAAACAAAAGCTTACTCATTGATAAAGAGAAGCACTCCTCAAAAAATCTCAAAGTAGAAGGAGGCCTCTCCAATCTGACTGTCCAGAATGATGTTATCATGCAACAACATATCCCTAAACCACACCTGATGTTCAGGAAGAGAACTGTCGTAGTTAACATCTATTCGATTCTGTAGCCTCAGTAGGCATTCCTCCTGACACAAAAATTGAAATGAGAAATCAAGATCTAATGGCTTAAGTTTTAGATTCGTGGGCCAAAAATATGATTAATCAAACAGAACAAAACCAAAAGCAAAGAAGAAAAGTACTTCTGTTAACTGCATCAAGTCAATCGCTCAAGAGACACACTTTAGTCTTTTCAGTTGCTCATATACAAACTTATGCAGGAACGAGTATTCCATACATAAATACATGCATTTATGAAACTCATCAGTTTGGTATGGAGAGTAAAAGCCAAATAAATCAAATATTCCAACTTCCAAGTAGTCAATAATATCAAAAATTGATATCCAAATGAGACTTGCTTTAGACCACGTGCTATCCCACAAATTGACCTCGACAAGTACCATGAAACTAAATTTCAACGTACTCCAACCAACCAGGAAATTACCTGCAAAATGGTCAAGTCAAATGATGGGCGAGCATCACTCTCTCTTCTTTGAGCACAAACACATGAAAGGCTTCTGCCTAACCATGCTGCTGATCCTGCCACAACCTCCACTGTAACAAAAATTGCCAAAGAATATGTTGGCAAAAGAAATGGGCATGGCATATTATGAATTCTCTAGAGAGACTGAATAAATAAGATATGCTAAGAAACAAAAACCTATAAAAAAAATAATTTAACGGTCAATTTCCTCCAAAAAGTACACACCACAGTTATATCTACATGCATTTGAACTCCAATTCTAAAAACTCAACCATAGGTGGCTTTTAATGAGAAGCTCATATCATTCTAGGTCTGATCATAACGCTCAATAGCCAAAAGAAAAAAATAATCAGCTTGGCTAGATATAAGGGTACTATGGGAGAATTATGCTCTAAACTCCAATAATTGTCCAGCAATTACATTTTTAGAGGGGAATATTAGGTCACGCATCATATGGACAATAAAACTGCAACTGGAAATAACTCTGCAAACATCAATCTTGCAAAATACTAATAAGACAAAAAGAAATTTTAACATTTTATGCGAGAGAAGTACCTCCCCTTATCTGAAAGTTTTCATATGCTTCATTTTGATAGTGTTAGGTTACATTTATAGACAATTAGTCATGTATTACATTTAAATGGAAAATAGTTCGATGTCTAGTTGCAGTAGATAGAAAAACCCAAATCATGTAGTGTTCGAATGCTGTCTTTTGACTGCAGATGAACACAGAATGGTGATGTGCAGCTTAATGGCAATGTTCCACCCATTCATCAATGCAAACATAGCTAAGCATAACGGTATTGCAGCTACAAAATAAGAAGGGAAAAAATGGTTCTGTCACATGCTGACTTCATTTCAAACATATGCAGTAAAAAATACAATTATTTGTTCTCTAAAAAAATTAAATAAATATTTAAGTAAATCGTGTATGACAAAGAGTATTTACTCTATTAACAACAAAAGTCTCAGATATAAAACGTTTAGAAGAAAAATATAGCTCGTGTTTTTATGCATCAGTCCAACCGAGGCAAGAACTATTCCATGGATGATATGCTCAATTTATGATCTATTAAAGCACAGAAGTTCACACGTCTACACTGGTGTAGTATCCTCTAGCAATTATCCGACAAAAGCATTAAAAAAGTGTGTATTATCACCTCGATGCACAGTTACAAAGTGACAGAAAAGACATCGAGCTACAAAAATATATTTACTAAATGCAAAAAAAATAAATTCAAAACAAGTACAAATAGAACAGGACCAAATAATTTCCGGTAATTCAAGGAGTGTTAGTAAAGAACATAAATAATTGAAAACAAATTCAGAATAATAAATAGGGAACTAACCAAGAATCTCGACGCAAGTAGGCATGAATTAGCCTAATTTCAAATTCACAGATCTAGAGCTCCAGAATATTCAGTGTACACATAAATACAGTTATACATACATATACTCGTGAGGAGTCACTTCCCCCGCGCGCAAATAGACGAAGATATGGATATAAAGTTTGCCGAAAAGTGAAAGATAGAGAGAGAAACATAAAAAATATAGAGAGATGGAAAGTACAAGAAAATGGAATATAGTATACCGGAAGTAGAATGGCAAGTGTTCCCTCGATCAAGACCTTGCGAAATTCGCCTCACCGCCACAAACGATCCTCCTCCTCTATCATCCATTCCTCTATTATTACTCTTTTCTCAATCAATCAATTTCCCGAAAATTCCAATTCGAACCAAAGAAAAACTCTCAATACTTCCAAATATCTAATTTCACCAACTCCTTAGAATTCAACAAGCTGAAATTTGAATGCAAGGTGAAATCTCGAGAATCGTCGGCGAAACGTAAAACGAATTGGACCCAACAAGTGCTTTCTTAAATGATTTATTGAAGATTTCACCGTTAGGGTTTCAAGATCTGCTGTATATTAACAAAAACTCGAAAATTTCTCTGTATCGATTTATAGCTATGCGCGTACATATATAACGAATATAACATTTATACGTGTGTGTATATGCGGTTCATTTTTGCATACATAGCTTGACAGAGAACGAACAGATAATTCTCTCTCTACATTTTTCAGTTTTACTTTCTCTCTCTACGGAATGGTGAAGTTCTGTTTGTATTGGTGCTGTTCCTTTAAGTTGGGTGGCCTGCTCTTCGCTTGTTCTTTGAGAGAGACAAAGAGGCGGCGATAATTTTGAGATGATGATCTGGATTTTTGGTAACGGATTTTTGGCTTTTAAATTCGACGGATGGAGATACCGATACAAATATATGCCTGTTTGGTACGACTTAAAATCCAATTAAAATTGAAAATATGGTCGTTATTGGGTCCCACCCGTTTAATAAGAGTCAAGTATAACGGATAGTTTTTCGATTTTAATCCGATTTTAATCTTTACCAAACACCCAATAAGCGTTTGGTAAAGATTAAAATTAAATTAAAATTGAAAACTTAGTCATTATTATTTACTTTTATTAGACGAGTGAGATCGACTATATTTTCAATTTTAATTGAATTTTAATTTATCCCAAACAAGCACTAATTCATTAGAGCCTAGAATCGAGCTGGCTCACGAGCCCAAGCTTGGGGTCCGGTATCGGCTTGCCATTTTTTCGGCTCGAGCCGAGCTTGGAATTGACTCGTTCCTAAAACTGATTGTTTAATTACAAAATACAAAATTTGATTATACACATTATTGAATTTTACGAACTAAGTGATCATTAATTTACAAGCTTAAAAAATAATTATGCTATTGATTAAAGACAGGCCACAAGAGCCTACACACCTACACATGGGTCAATCTGTATTTGGCTCGGGCAGCTAGTGGGTTGGCCCGGGCTATGGACAAATCTCATTTTTTGAGGCTTGGCTGTAGCATTGGCTCGTATAAACGAGC
>CAIGRL010017068.1:0-10719 GCA_903798325.1 Fraxinus xanthoxyloides | reverse complement strand
AGAATGTCAACTATATTCAACAAGTATTCCTCTAGCAATTCCAATGATGATTTCATGGCACTTTTTTCAATCAAACAAGGACCTCCCACCCTCATCTAAAAATGTTTGCATTGATTTATTAGAAGATGCTTATTGTTTTCCAAGGGGAATATCAACACGAATTACAGGATAAAAATGAACACACCAAATATAAAATAGTCTAAGCTTTTATTTGGCATGTTAGATTAAAATTTTCTCTTCATTTTCTAAGCAGCAACCTAAAAGCCTCATCAGATTTCTGTGTTGAAGTTTTGCAATAAGAATGGCCTTGTTTTTGAATTCTACAGTCCCTTGTCCTAAGTGTTTTGACAGCCTTTTGAATCTTTGGTTGTGACTTCATGCCCATTTGACAATTCACCTTAAAAACTTTGTTAGAAGGGGTGTTTAGGATGGCTACCACGTTGATAAAGCTATTGTTGACACCAAAAAATGAATACAGTAGATGTCGAGCCCACTCTTATCACGTCAAGGGCGATTTCACCGTGTTCTTACCAGATTAACTACGATAAATGGATGGAAAATGATGCGGGAGGCACTTTACGGGCAGAGACAAAGATGTTCAAGTTCCGATGGTGTGAAACAAAGGCGTTCGCACTAACAAAGATCACCGGAAAGATATTACCAAAGTGATTCAATGTTATAATCAATGAGAATATGTGGAAGGATAGATAGAAAATGTGTATTGAGATCTCTTGTATTCAAATGTATATTTTTCATATATCACCGCCTAGAAGAAAATCCAACCCCTATTTCTTACAAGGAGGATCTACTTATATTATCCTGGCTGACGTGGTGATCGTTGGATAGAACCACGTGGCCTCATCTCCTGAATTGGGATGTCACATCATCGTCCATTCATACAATAAATACATTGACAAGGGATCAACTGCTCTACATAGTAGGCTGACACATTGACAAAATTTATTATAGACGTTACATTAATCACTTCTAAAATGCCTTCAAATTTATTACAAGAGACAGGATCGACTTCATGAGCTTTGGACGAGTTTGAGAGCCTCAGAGAGATCTTTGAGGTGGTTCTCTAAGTGGAGAGTTTCAGCTCATTTCTTTGTTTTCTTAGGCAGTGGTCAGCCCAAGTTGTAGTGCTTCGTCCTTGAGGCAGTACCTCAGCATGGACTTCGGTCTTGCAATGCAAGAACCTCAGTTTTGTTTGATTTCTTCATATTTTGACATCGTGGGTTTTTATTTGTCTTTCTTGTTGACTTTAGGCTTACGTGGCTTAACAATAGTCCCCCAAGTCTAGATATGATTATTTATGTAATGCACGGATTTGAAAGTAAAATTGAGATAAAAAGTTTATGTGGGGCGATGGTCTTTACCATACCACTATAGTTGTAAACATACATAATTCATGCAGAACCTCTATAGGTGATGTCCAAAGTGGTTTACTCTGGGGAGGTTTGCTTAAGCAGGGCAACTCCAAAGTTGTATCTCTCGAAGTGCCTTTACGCATCCAAAGCTCTAGTTGAAGTTGTTATGCATGAGCTAAGGTTCTTTAGCACTTCAGACTTTAGTCTGACTTTATTTATAATTTGCACAAGTATCGTCAGTTCGCTTGCCTTTCTTTTCCTAAGCATGGGGTTGAGTGGTTCGCCCATGTTGAGGTTTCCTTAACAACTTTAGTTGTTCAAGGCATGTGCCACACTTCGAGAGCGTAGATGTAGTCCTTTTTGGAATCCAGTTTCTCGTCGAAGTGCCCACGGATCTCTTCATAGGGACGGATCATCTACGAAGAGGCTTTCCCTTTGATTTTTGTCAATAGGAGGTATTTTTTATTATTTTTGAACTTGTGCAAATGTAATTTTTCAGATTGCGAACTTTGTTTCCTGAATGAGGACTCCAAGATAATGCCACATCTTCCTTTATTCAAGGAATGATGACTGGCTCTTCCTTTATTCATGGAATGAGGTCTTCAAGAGATCACCTCTTCCTTTATTCTAGGAATGAGCACTTCGTGATAGTGCCTCTTCCTTTTCAAGGAATGATGTCTTCATAACAATGCCTCTTCCTTTTCAAGGAATGAGGTCTCCATAATAAAGCCTTTTCCTTTTCAAGGAATGAGGTCTTCATAATAGCGTCTCTTCTTAGAATGGAGATTAAGCAGGGACTGAATGAAGTGTTCATCTACAAGAAAAAATATGCTAAGGAGATTTTTAAGAAATCTCACATGGAAAAGTGCAAGGAAATGAGAACTTCCATGAATCAGAGAGAAAAATTGTGCAAGGAAGATAGAGCTAAAGGGGTTGCTGAAGCAGAATTCAGAGGATTAATTGGTTGCTTGATGTACTTAACAGTCATAAGGCGATACATTTTGAATGTTGTAAGCATTTTGTCTAGATTCATGCACTGCCCGAGTGAGATATACTT
Source organism: Fraxinus xanthoxyloides (assembly GCA_903798325.1). Taxonomy (NCBI): domain Eukaryota; kingdom Viridiplantae; phylum Streptophyta; class Magnoliopsida; order Lamiales; family Oleaceae; genus Fraxinus; species Fraxinus xanthoxyloides. The sequence continues at coordinate 8,292 of CAIGRL010017068.1, read as the reverse complement.
GAAGGCAGCAAAGAGAGTAATCAGATACATCAAGGGAACTTAGAATTATGGAATCAAGTTCATGAAGAACATGGAATCCAAGCTAATTGGTTTTTCTGATAGTGATTGGGGAGGCTCAATGGATGACATGCAAAGCACATCTAGCACCGTTTTATTTTGGGTTAGAAGTTTTCTCATGGTGCTCTAAAAAGTAGGACATTGTAGCTCAATCCACAGTAGAGGTAGAGTTTGTAGCTGCAACATCAACAGTCACTCAAGCATTGTGTCTGAGAAAGATACTAATTGATCTGTACATGGAACAAACCAAAAGTACTGAGGTATTCGTGGACAACCAAGCGGCAATAGCAGTTTCTCACAATCCTATGTTTCATGGGACAACTAAGCACTTCAACATCAAGCTTTTCTTCTTGAGAGAGGTGCATAAGAAAGGTGCTGTAATTCTTGTTTACTGCAAATCCGAAGATCAGTTAGTAGATGTATTTACCTATGCTTTGCCAGTTAGCAAGTTCGAGATTTTCAGAAAGAAACTTGGAGTTTGCAGCATCTAAACATGGAGTGTTACAGTGGTGTTTAGGATGGCTGCCACGTTGATAAAGTTGTTATTTATTTAATTTGAATGTTTCAAAGTTGTTTCCTAGTTTTTAGGATTTGATTTTTTTCAGTAGTATTGTGTTGAATAGTTGCTTAATTCTAGGTCCATGATGTTAGTGGTCAGTTATGTTTTCATGCTTAAATTGTAGTTCCGAGAAATAAAAAAATATATACTCCCTCGAAAAGTTCTTTTTTCTTTCATTGTTATTCTTCTATTCTTGCTATTCTCTCATCAATAGCAAACTTGTTTATCTGTTTTTCAGAATCAAGAGACGACAAATTTCGAATCAAACTTTGCATTTACCACCTTATCATTTTGATGTTAAAGCAAGCAAAGGAAATATGTATATGCAGAAGAATTTCAACAGAATAAAACAAATGCTAATTTTAAATTCTCCAGGTCTTCATTGTCTTCATACAAATCGTAGTGAAAGAGTGCACTTGATTCCAAAAGTAGCATGTCCTGATTTCTTTTTCATTTGTCTGAGGCCTGAAACCAAGGAAATATCATCACATAAAATGATAAGATGTATCCACTTTAGGCTGACATATAGTAATTTAACAACCAAGGAAAGAACAGTGTGAATGTTCAGCATTTTACCTTTGCCCTTCACATTCTTTCTCCAATAGTAGCCTGAAACGAAAAGCAATACTCCAAGAGCAACAGAAAGGATGATAATTAGAAACAACCTTTTCTTTTCTCTTAAACTGAAAAACTGAGAATAAACTTTATATGTTTCTTCTAAATTTCTGAAGCAACATTACAACATAATATATACTTACAAAGCTTCCTAAGTTTAGAGAGTGCATTAAGGAAACAAATTAACTTACTCATAAAATAGAATATATCACAATAATTTAGAATCTTCAAATATATGGTTTAAATTAAACCAAATCTTAACACTCCCCATCAAGTTGGAGCATGGATGTCAAGAATGTGCAACTTGCGTATTAAGTTCATGAAAGTATTTCCGCCCAAAGCTTTGGTGAAAACATCAGCCAACGGTGAGATGATGGAACAAATTTTGTAATAATCTGCCTTGCTTGGATCTTTTCTCTCACGACATGACAATCAAGTTCAATATGCTTAGTGCATTCATGATGCACATGATTTGCTGCAATATGAAGGGCAACTTGATTGTCACAAAATAAATTGATAAGTTCAAACGAAACTTGCAAGTCGTTGAACAAGAATCTTAGCCAAGTGACTTCACAAGTTGTAGCAGCCATTGACCTATACTCTGCTTCTGAAGATGATCTAGATACTGTCTTTTGCTTTTTTGTCTTCCAAGAAATTAAAGAGTTTCTAAGAAACACTCCATATCCTGTAGCTGATCTCCTCGTCATGGGATAGTTAGCCCAATTGGAATCACAATAAGCCTTCAATGTTAGGGAATTGGCGGAAGAGAACAACAACCCCAGACCTGGGCTTCCTTTTAGATACCTCACAATGCGAAGAGCAGCATCCCAATGAGGTTTTCTTGAAACATGCATAAATTGACTTAGAATATTCACAAAGTATTTAATATCTGGCATGGTGATTGTAAGGTAGATTAACCTACCTACCAGTCTTCTGTAATGAGATGGATTAAGTAGGAGTTTACCTTGATTGTTTGTAAGTTTCAGATTTTGTTCCATAGAAAAATCAACAGGTTGCAATCCAAGAAAACCAATATCATCTAGAATCTCCAGAGGATATTTTCATTGTGATATAACAATACCAGCTTTGGATCTTGCGACTTCCAAACGGAGAAAATACTTTAAATAACCAAGGTCTTTAATGTGGAATTGTTGGTGAAGGAAAACTTTGAGATCTTGAATAGCTTTTTCATCATTTCCGGTGATGATCATATCATCAACGTATATGAGAACCACAGTTAGAGATTCATTATTCCTTTTAACAAACAAAGAGTGATCAGAATGAGACTGAGTAAAACCAGCCTTCTTGATTGCTTTTGAAAACTTTGAAAACCAATTTTTGGGTGCTTGTTTAAGTTCGTAGAGAGACTTGTACATTTGACATACCAAGTTTTACCCTGTCGACAAAGGCCTTGTGATGGGCTCATATATACCTCATCATTTAAGTCACCATGAAGAAAGGCATTATGAACATCCAACTGAAATAAAGGCCAATTACGAATAGCAGCAAAGCAAGAAGATATTGAACAGAAGTTAATTTAGCTATAGGGGTAAAAGTCTCATGATAATCCAAGCCCTCTTTTGAGTAAAGCCCTTGGCTACCAAACTGGCTTTGTAACGTTCCAATGTGCCATTTGAGTGATATTTGATGCGAAAAAACCCATTTGCTACCTATTGGCCGATGGCTAGATGGAAGATGAACCATAGACCAAGTATGTTTATTTTCTAGAGCAGTGAGCACATGGTTCATGGCCTCAGACCATTTTGGATCTTGAATTGCCTGTTCATATACGGTAGGTTCAAGAGTACTAGAAATGGTATGGACAAAGAATTTATGAGAAGAAGATAATGAGTCATAGGAAATAAAGTCAGTTAAGGGATAATGAGTACCTGATATTGAAGAAGATGACATGCCTTGGGCTGCTGTAGAAGATGATATACTAGCTTGGCCACAGTAAAAGTCATGAAGCAACAAAAAAGGTTGTCTGAGACGATCACTTCGAAGAAGAACATGGGCAGTAGGCGAGAGATTTGATGGAGATGAAGAGATAAGGTGACTTGGTGATGGTGGTATGGAATTGGATTGCACATCAGGAGATGAAGTAGGAGAAGAAGATTGCACATCAGGAGATGGAGTAGGAGAAGGAGATGACAGGTCAGGAGAATTAAAAGTTGGTAAAGGTAAAGGGAACGATGAATCTACGTCAGATGTGCATGAAGGTCTGTGACATAGTGAAGGATCTTTAGCTTGTGTTGTAGCATTGGGAGCAGAGAAAGGAAATACATTCTCATGAAATGATACATCAAAACTAGAAAAAATTTTGTGAGTAGTGCGATCATAAACACGATAGCCTTTTTGTCTGGAAGGATAACCAACAAAAATACATCGACGAGCACGAGGAGAAAATTTTGTCAGTGGTTGAAGGTTGGTGGCATAACAGAGGCATCCAAAGACTCGTAAATGTGTGTAACTGGGAGGGTTGTTGTATAGACGTTCATATGGAGTTTTATGATTTAATACTGGTGTAGGAAGACGATTAATAAGGTAGGTGGTAGTAAGTAGACTTTCTCCCCAAAAGCGTAAAGGAAGATTTGCTTGAAATCTTAAAGTCCGACCAACATTAAGTAAATGATGATGTTTGCGTTCCACGACACCATTTTATTGAGGTGTGGAAAGGCAAGAACTTTGAAACAAAATGCCAAGCTGAGAAATGTGAGCTTTCATTGAGGTAGATTCTAAGCCATTGTCGCTTCTTAGACATTTAATTTGGCTATTAAATTGAGTATTGACATATGTAATGAATGATTTTAGCAAACTTTCGGTTTCGGATTTGAATTTCATAAAAAATATCCATGTGAATTGAGTATAATCATTAACGATTGTTAAAACATAATGTGCACCCGTATTCGATGCAATGCGATGTGGGCCCCAAATATCACAATGAATAAGATCAAAAGAGTGCTTATATTGAATGGAACTTAAAGGAAATGATAATCATGTTTGTTTTTCCAGAGGACAAATTTCACATGAATATTGAGAATCAAAAACAAAACAAGGAATTAGTTTGCATAAAAATTGAGATGGAGCTTTAGACGGATGTCCCAGTTGCTTATGCCAAGTGATAGCTAATGGAGTGGAGACATGATACGTTACTGGTATAGCTGGTGGCAACTTCGAGTGTGGCACAAGATAGTACAATCCCTTACACTGTTTCCCCAGGCCAATCATCCTCTTCGAAGCTAGGTCCTGTAAAATACAAAAATTAGGAAAAAATTGGATGGAACAGTTTATAGCAAATGTGAGTTGACTAACAGAGAGGAGATAGACATGAAAAGAAGGAACATAAAGAACATCTTTAACATGTAAATTATGAGGAAGATGAGCACTGCCAATACCAGTGATCTTTGACTGAGAGCCATTAGGTAAAGAAACTTATGAAGACATAGGAGTGTCACTGATCATTGAGGAGGTTATATGATGTGTAGCACCACTATCAATAATCCAGTTATCAGATTTGAAAGGGTGTAAAGTAGATGAAGAATAGAATGGTGATGAAATACCTATATAATTGACATAAGGAGGATTTTTACCATTTCGGAGTAAGGCCTTGATTTGAGAGAACTCCTCAGAGGTGAACCAAAGTGACTAATCAGGTTTAGTTGTAGTATGAATAGACTCACCGCTTGTTTGATTAGCAGCAACTTTGTGGCTTCGATTTGGAGGTTGAACATCTTCTCCATGAAGCTTATGTCCAACAGGAAATCCAATCAAATAGTAGCACTTGTCAACTGTATGAGTAGTGCCATCACAGTAAGTGTACAACTGTGACTTTATAGGCCCTTGGTATTTTGAGGTAGAAGGTGTCCACTTGGTCTGCCGTTGGTGATCATGGTATTGCTGTTTGAAATTTAGTTGAGATTTGACATTCATAGCATGAATTTGGTTTGCTCCCTTATATTCAGAAGTCTCCTTTGCTTCTCTTCTTCATATAAAAGAGAATAGGCTTTCTTTACAGTACGTAGAGGCTGGATCAACATAATTTGCCCTCTCACAATAGAGTAGGACTCATTCAATCCCATAAGAAATTGTCCAAACCTTTTTTTTTCTTCTTTTTTGTTCAATTATTTCAATCCTCCATAAGTGCAGATGGTAGAAGGATTGCAAATCTTCAATTCATCCCACAGCGTCTTCATTTTATTATAATAAGTGAAAATTGATTCTTGATTTTATTTCAACTCAACAATGGATTGTTGAAGTTGATAGTAGTGCAGGAAATCACCTTGCGAGAAGCGTTCCTGTCAATTTGTCCAGCCTTCAGAGGGCGTCTCGAGATAGAGCACACTACTGACAAGGTCATGACTCAATGAATTGAGGATCCAAGAAAGAACCCCATCATTACAACATTGCCACGCTCGATGTTTGGAACCATTCTCACTTGGTCTAGGTATTGTTCCTTTGATGAATCCTAGTTTATTTTTAGTACTAAGACTCACCAACATTGATCGTTTCCGCATAGCATAATTGGTTCCATCTAGGATTTTTGGAACAAGGATCATTCCCGAATGATCAGAGGCATGAATGGAAAGGGGATCGGATGGATCTATGGTGAGGGTGGACATGGTATGAACAACACTGTTGGAATCAGTTTCTTGTACACGGTTGGAACCAACATCTTCTTCTACAGACATAATGCGGAAGTTTTAGGATCAATGCTTTGATATTATGAAAAATTGAGAATAAACTCTATATGTTTCTTCTAAATTTCTGAAGCAACATTACATCAGAATATATACTTACAAAGCTTCCTAAGTTTGAAGAGTGCATTAAGGAAACAAATCAACTTACTCCTAAAATAGAATATATCACAATAATTTAGAATCTTCAAATATATGGTTTAAATTAAGCCAAATCTTAACATAAACCTTGTAAGGAATTCCTGGCGCTGGCTTCTGCAAAGTAAAAAAATTATATTATGATTATACAGACTTTGTTGGAGAAGTAGAGAAAGAAATGATGTAATTACATTCGGACGGAAATGCTTTTACCCCGTTTGGCCCCCATTATTTGCAATTATAATATTTGGAATAATATCTTTTTGAAGAGTGTGTAGCTAGAAAAGAAGAATTTTTTTTTGAATTTACGTGTAATATTATTTTATTGAAAAATGTGTAATTGATAAGAAGAGAGAAAAATGAATTATAATTTTAACGAGGCCAAATGGGGGGGGCTACATTAACAAATAAGAGTATACAAAAATTTACGAACTGTACTGGTATTTGAAGGTAACATCTAGTCGTGATTGTTTGCCTTCTATCAAAAATGAGAATCATAGAACAACGGTGCAAATACGATAAAATCCGTGTTTCAAAAGATTAAATTGAGATTTTGGGAAAGCATACCAAGCTGAAGTGCATCTACTCGCAGGTAAAATTCCTGACCCACCTTAGCATATTGTTTAATATCAGTTAATTCTCCATACCATGCAAAGCAACCCGTTGACGAATGTCACCAGCACTAGCAAACCCAGTGCAGCTGTAGCTCTTCAAGTACTCCATCTCACCCTCTTGTGGACTCACATTTGAGAGCAATTTAGCGTTCTTGGCATCGGGAAGCTTCAGGTTTGGTAATGTTATAAACCCCTCACCTTTGCCCTTCCCACAAGTATAGCTTTTCCTCTTCTCCACACATTTACTTAACCAATATCCAGGGTTCTCTGGCTCAAGTCTTGGCAAGCAGGAGCATATTGCCATAGCTCTGGAGTTACATGTAGCAGATGGACCACAACGTGAAAATGTATCGCACTGGTCAGCCGGAATTAAGAAAATTGTAGGCCACTCTTTGCTTTCATGAAGCCATATTAGTGCCCGCAGGTTCCCAAGGGTTCCAGGACAAGTCTTGCTAGAATAGAAACATTTGACACTGGGAACATTAAGCAAAGCTACCGGAAAAAATGAAGCTAATTTTATTAAATACACTTACTAGCTTGTATAAAAATATAAGTTATTACGAATAAAATAAACTTATGTATTTATATTCGTATCTTAGCTTATTAGCACAAAACGTCCCTACGTTTGACTTTTAATATGCAAAGTGTTTCTACGTTTCAATTTTTTGCATTTTCACCCCTATTTCTATGTTTTATCGTGGAAAAAGTCATTTTCATCAATATTTATCCCAGTTTTCAATTAAAATTGTGAAATAATAAATATACCCTCATATTTAAATAAAACAAAAAGAAAAGAAAAATAAAGAATAAATTATAATCATACTTCCAATTTTTTCAAAAAAGTACAAATAAATCCCAAATAAATTAAATTAAAAAAAAGAAAAAGAAACTTTCCCCCTTTACAACCCCTACCCCTCACCATCCCTACAAAATGAAACTAGAAAATAGAATCCCCATCGACGCTAATACCAAGAAAGCTATAGGCAGCCACCAAACCCACACGCACCACCACCTCCGCCACCATTTTATTCTCCAAAATTCGTCACATTTTATTTCAACAAACATGAAAAACATTTTTGATTATTTGTACCTAGTGTACCAGAATTGAACTCTCCCCTACAAGAAAATTGTTTGGTCGAGTCCAAAGATGGGTTCGATAATGGGGTAACTAGAGGTACGACAGAGCCTGAAAATGGGAATAGGAAGATCGTGAAGAAGACAGTGAGGGTGGTGAAGAAAATAATTAAGAGGAAAGTTCCCAAGAGGGTTTTGATTGAGAGTTTAGATAACTAGGGATCGATGAAGATTTTTATTTTTTTCTTTTTTAATTTATTTGGGATTTATTTATACTTATTTGAGAAATTTGGGAGTATGATTGCAATTTGTTCTTTTTGTTTTATTTGCATTATTTGTTTGACGCGAAAAGTACGAAATAACAACAAGATATTTGTCGCCATAATGTCATAGCCACTCATATTTGTCGCGAAAAATTAAAAGGGCGACAAGTCAGTTTGTCGCAACGATTATTCCAATAAGTTTTTTGCGAAAAAATATTTGTTGCAAATATTATTTTAAAAGTACAAATTTTGTTACCTATTCTATTTTGCAACACACA
>CAIGRL010017054.1:0-10104 GCA_903798325.1 Fraxinus xanthoxyloides | reverse complement strand
AATGAAATATGTTGAATCAATCAATAAATTCTTTTTTAATAAATGAAATATGAGATTCTCTGGATTTTTTAGTTTAGGAGGTAATTTGTTCTACAAGATGGCACTACACTCCTCATTTAACTTGATGGTCTCGAAATCTATAAACTTTCTCTTTTTAGATAGGATCTCCTTCATAAACTTTGCATAGTTAGGTATTTGAGATATAGCTTCAATCGGTGGGATGTTAACATGAAGCTTCCTAAAGATGTCCAAGAACTTTGCAAACTGTTCTTCCAGCTTCTTCTTTTGCAATTTCTGTAGGAAGGGTATTTGTGGATCATATTCTTTGGTAGGAGTGGTTATCTTAACATTTGGATCATCTGATACTTTTTCTTTCTCTGATTCTATATTCTGCTCAGATTTCTCCAAGTGCTTCTTGACCATAGAAGGCACATTTTTATTCACTACCACCTGTCTCTCAACTGTGATTTCTGGAAGTTGAACCTCGCTACATGTAGTGATTGCTTCAATCTCCTCACCCAATGTCGCTTGGTAGTGCTCCTAGCTATTTTTTTTAGAGTGCCTTAGCTATATGTCCTATCTGGTTTTCCAAATTCTTGATGGCAGTTCCCTAAACTTACAAGCTCTTATCCGTTCTTTGCATGTGTTGAGTAGATAACGCCAATTTAGTAAGAAGATCTTCTAATAAAGATTTATTTTTAGTCTGCACAAAATTTGGCGACGCAATCTACTGTAGTGCGGTCTGAGCTCCCTGATTGGACAAATAGACTACCCACATAGCAATCTACGCTCTCATGGTTCCCTCTACAAACTTGTATCTCGGTCGACTGTTTGAATTGCACTCCTCTGTTCCAATTTCTGAGCTAAAGCTACCAGCTACACTGAGACTGCTGTCAATGGTTCCACCTCATGTATCCCAGCTACTTTTTGTATAGATGTTCTTTCTATGGCCACAATGCACTAGTGAATGCCAAATCCTCCATGATCTGATAGATTTGATCCACTATCCTGCCATCGTATGCGGATTCAACATTAGCCCTACTTATCGGATTTAGCCCAATGTAGAAATATTGAACTTTGAGCCATTTTTGCAGCCCATGCTATGGACATTGACGGAGCAACCGCTAACACCTTTTCCAAGCCTCATAGTAGCACTCCCAACTGAGAAAATGTAGTGATTTCATCCCTTAACCTGGCAATCCTTTTAGGTGGAAAATATCTGTTCAATGATTTCTGGCTCAAACTATTCCAACTGGTGATTTTAAGGAGGAAAAGTATCCAACCATTCCCTAGCTAAATCTCTTAAAGTGTAAGGAAAAGGTTTCAGCCTGATTGCTTCACTTGAAATCCCTGGATATTCTATTGTTGCACACATGTCCAAAAATCTTGAGATATGAGCATTGGGATTTTCAGTAACCATCCCCAAGAATTGTAATGCATTCTGGAACATATTGATCACGTCCATCCTCAACTGAAAATTTACTTGATCAAATGTTGAATACATGATATTGGATTGTCTTTCTACGATCGGTGGAACCATATGCTCTCCCATCAACCTAGCATTCTCATTCCCTATCGTCGCAATTGATGTGTTGCTTCTTCATTCGCCCCGATGGCAATTTAATTTTGTTCTGCCATGAACTTTGCTTGTTTCTTTATGGTGTGCTTCTAATTGCTCTCTTCTTTTCGACCTGAATGTTCGTTCAATTTTCGGATCAAATGAGCATGATCACTGAGTCTCGAATTTTGCATATAAAGTACTGAAAAGGAAAAAAAAATAGAAAACACTATAATATTTTTGTAGTAAATAAAATTAAATAAATAAGCAATAAAATTCAAATTCAAATTAAAATTAAAATTAATTAAAACTAATTAAATACAATAGTCTCTGGCAACGATGTCAAAAACTTGGTCGTTTGATTTCCGACAAGTGAATAGAATCGTGATAGAGTGCAAACCGATGAGAACTAAGTATTCAATCGAGTTCAAATGAATAACAACATTAATCGAATAATAAATAGGTTTTAAGTTTTCTATACTAATATCTAAATTATCGATTGAACTATAAAGCAATTTAACTGGTTTGATTTCAAATATGTGAAAGTATTGCTAAAACGTCAAATCCTCCCTTGCTTATCCATTTTTAGCACAACGAATTAAAGTGAGAATTTGTAATAATTCTTGTTCGTTAGTGTTCCTAATTTAATTGAAAACATCTCTCGATAGTTATCAAATTTATTCATTTCATGTGACCCTCCTATCTCTCGATGAAATATGCAAACATGATAAATACATTAAACGATTTAGAACACCTATGAAAACCATGTAAAGTATAGAGGTAAGTGAAAAGGCATAACCTGAATTTTTGAAAAAATGAGAAGATGAAGATGTGAATCTCTTCAATAGTTTCTTGATGAATTTCCACTTGCGCCTTCTCTTCTTTCCCAAAAAAATCAAGTTTGAATCTCCACTTGATTGAATTCTCACAAATCCCTTTCAATTTTCTCACAAAAAATTATGAATTTTTCTCATTTGATGATAATAATTGATGAGTATCGGAGTATGAGATGTCTCTAATATGTATTCTGCAGTTAGGTATTTATGGGAGTAGAAAATTGGGTGAAAATCACATCCAAATTGAATTCCAAAAGAGTTTCCATCAAATAACGAAAGTTGCCTTCGCGTGTGGATTTTTTGTCTCTGCACAGCAGTCAGTATTTTGGCCATGACTTTCTCTCTCAATATCTGATTGAGACGATTCAAAAGTGTGGTAGAGATCTAATTCAAAGGGCTACAACTTCGCTAGAAGTATGATTTTTTCCAATTCGAACGTTTACAATGCCAAAAATGAATCAATCTTCGACTAAAAATGTGGAATATAACTTGTGCGAGATTTTGATCATATTTCATTCATTTTTGAGTTCTAATTCCATCTAATTGTCTCTTATCAATCTTTAAAGTATATTCTTGTGGTCGGAATCAACTATTGAATATTTGCAATTTGGTCCTCAAATTTTGGACTTTGCCATTTTTCCTATATTTTCTTTTATTTCTTTTTATTCCTCGTTCAACCATTAAGTTTTACCTATATAACATAAAATACAACAATTTAGGATATCTTTTGTCAAAAAATTATCAAATATTGATATTTTAGGTCCCCGAATAAGTGTATAAAATACAATTATCACTTAGCTTCTTAAAGATTTCTTAACTATGTTTACTCTATTGCACAAATATTGTCGAGCAGTAGCATGTTAGGTATACGTATCGAAATTGCCTATATGAAAATGTTTAGTATATATATGGGGTTCGGGTTTGGGTTTGGTTCCAATAATTTCAAGGACCCGAATGATTTCATTTACAATATACCCGTTAACGGGTGGTTTCATGTATTGAAATACCCCATGACTGACGCCTAGGCCTACCACCCAGACATGTATTTTTTTGCCCGTTAATAGCATGGGTCAATCACACATTTCTTTGCACATTTTGACAGTTGGCTGATTTTGACGTCAAAAATAATTTGGTAATTCAGGACAGTCGAGTATGTTCTTTAAGAGTGTTACGATTTTTCATTATAGATTTAATAACCGATTTTCTAATTGGACCTCAAACCATATAAATACCAATGCCCATATTTTATAACAAATCACTGCTTAGTAATAATTAAAATTATATTTTTAATAGATTTGATTAAAATTGATGAAATGTGTAGTTCAGAATTTAGGAATCCAATTAAATATGTGGTTAAAACTAATTTTTGACTTTGATTTAAATTAAAAACAAATTTTAATCCCTAGCAAACATTGGCTAAATCTATTCGCACAAATTATTTTTTAAAAAGGAATGTTAAATAAAAAGTGCCATAAGAAATGGAACAGTACAGTAGGGAACAGGATTTTCACAAATTTTTAAAGAAAAGCTATACAAACAAACTAATAGCCAATAATGAAATATGTGACTTAAAGCAAGAATGAAATATGAAGCTGACATTGGAACGGCTGCAGAAAGATCCGACCAAGTTAGATACTCGGGTTTTAACGAAAAGAGGAACTACGTATAATGGGTGATTTTCATTCGTGGTGAGTGAATTTTTGAAAATCTCAATTGAATAATTAAACTTTAATTTATCTCAATTAAATCGCTATATTTTAATTAAATTTCAAATTTTTATCCCTATATCATATTTTGTCATCCATTGCTATCCAAACTGATAAAAACTAATTAGTAAGAAGCCATTCCGCAACGATTACATGAAATATTTGTTGCAAAGCAAATTTTTTTGTCGTTTTTCGAGAGATGATGAAATTTAAAATTAAATTGAAATTAGTTATCCAATTGAGATAAATTAAAGTTTGACAGCTTGATTGAAATTTCAACAATTAGTGGCATCAGCCAAAACACGAGATAAGGAGTTCGATTGATTAAACACTTGAAAGTCATTAAAGCCCGATATCATCAATATAAAATGCGAGTTACAAGAATACACATCCATGCACATCTCCTTCATTGTTGTAGTATATACATGTACAGTTCTCTCATTCCCTCGGAGAAACATTCTCATGGACATGACTAAAATGGTTGTCTTGCTAATTGTTAGTCATCAATAATAATACCGCACAACTCATCTCATGAAACGGCCAAATGGAACAGCACATCTCAACTCCACCATATAGACATTGGACGAGTTTCTTTTACCATGCGCATTTTCAAATATAATCTACCACTTTTTTGCATTTTCCAAAATATCAAAATCCTCGAATTTTGGTGAAAATTTTATATACCCTGAACCAAAATAATTTTAAAGGGTATTGTAAAATCACTAATCCCAAGCACTGCTCACCCCAGAACCATATCCCCCACTACCATAATTGCCATAATTTCCACCACCACCTCCATAATAATCTGAGCTTCCCCCGCTCCGATTATAAGAGTTATCTCTTCTAACATCACGACCACCAAAACGCCCACCACCACGCCTACCTTTACCTCCATATGAAGCTCGACTTGCAAATCGAATCAGCCAATCAGGTACCTCTTGATTGGCTTCCTGCATCAGATCAGCTAGAGGCTTTGCTAGTGACGAATTGTTCTCGTTAAAGAAAGCTGTAGCCAATCCTGTTTTCCCAGCACGACCTGTACGTCCAATCCGGTGTACATAATCATCAATATCATTGGGGAGATCAAAGTTGATAACATGAGCAACATGAGGAATATCTAGACCACGAGCTGCCACATCTGTCGCAACCAAAATCGGTGTGTTTCCACTCTTAAAAGATCTCAATGCTAGTTCTCTTTCCTGGAACAACAAGTCAATCAAAGTCAAATCAAGTAATAATCAACGTAGGTGTGACGAAACAAAATTTACACAACTAAGGAATAAAAAGATTCAATAAAGTTAAAGCGATACACAACCTTTCAAGTTGCCAACTTATATACATTGTCTAGTGGATAAAGATTCATTCTATAAATAAGGATACTGTAGTAAAAAATAGCAAAACATGGTCCCCCCCCAATATTTAAAACACATTTTGTGGAATCTACAACTTTTATCAAAATCTACTAAAAATCTGATTTTTAGCTAAAACAAACGGGGTCATACAATAGACAAAGATCCACATAGCAACCAACACATGTAAAAATTATGCTAACAGCATCAATATTGTATTGCTCCACGATAATGCCATTTTAATGAATTTCATTCAATCTGTATCCATGAGAGCACGTCATGCAATGCAACCCGCTTCTCTAAATAATTGTCCACCCTTTCCATGTGTGATTTCTATGTTATGTATGGCCGTGCCTAAAGGCATGTTTTTTCTAGAATTCTGAAATCAACAAGTGTAAAGTTCAATAATGGGACTCGCACAATCACGANTTTTTAGCTAAAACAAACGGGGTCATACAATAGACAAAGATCCACATAGCAACCAACACATGTAAAAATTATGCTAACAGCATCAATATTGTATTGCTCCACGATAATGCCATTTTAATGAATTTCATTCAATCTGTATCCATGAGAGCACGTCATGCAATGCAACCCGCTTCTCTAAATAATTGTCCACCCTTTCCATGTGTGATTTCTATGTTATGTATGGCCGTGCCTAAAGGCATGTTTTTTCTAGAATTCTGAAATCAACAAGTGTAAAGTTCAATAATGGGACTCGCACAATCACGAAATACATTAAAGCATAATATGAAGAATTTTACTAGAAAGCACCGAATTACATAAATCAAATTACCTAGAGTGCAGATTTTTAAGTCCCAAGGCATATCAAAGAACTAGTAAATTTGCATCTAAGGAGCAATTTGATAAAAGGCATAGCATGGATCGAGTTATTTTCTACCTGGAATTTTAACGACTATGGAACATGGAATAGCCACATCCTGAAGCACCTTATCTCATTTCAAGGCATCAACATTACTCAAGCAACCAAAGTTAATTCTTCAAGTCTAATTTTAAAGCATGTGCTGAGATTACTAATCTTCCCCTTATGTAGGTTGGTGACCTTAAAATTTACAATTTTTTTAAGCACACTCATTTGATAAATGCACTTATTCTTCACAAAAGACAAATTATGAAAGTGTAAAAGCAAGTGTTTACTGCAGATGTTCTTCAAGATATCTGTCAGCTCACACATTTGTAGTCACTCTTCAGTTAATTACTCATTTACTTGGATTTCAACATAAAATATTATCATACTTAAATAGCAATCCTTCAATTCAGAGTCCCAAAAGCAAAATAGAAGTCCAGATAATGCATAGGGTGCATATAGAGACCAAAGCATAATGGCCACGAAAATGTTCCAGAACCACACAGAAAACGCCCAGGTAGTAACTAATAAAACATCAAATTTATCATTGCTTACTTGTTGTGTTCGATCACCGTGAATTGTTGTAGCAGGAAAACCTTTAACACACAACCAATGTTCCAATGAATCAGCTCCTTTCTTCGTTTCCACAAACACTAAAGTAAGAGCTTGCTGCACACATCAATAACAGTCAGGGAACTAATTTTCTTCTTGACATAAAAAATAGCAAACAAATGAATCAGAATAGAAATTTGAAGATTTAGAAAGCTTAAAACCAATAAATTAACAGTAAATTGAATGGTTAAAGAAGAGGATTTACTGAATTCCTATTTAGGCTCTACACAGAAATTCACAGGACGGTCAAAGTCTTAACATTATGTGTCACTCAGAAATTCATAGGGAAGGGAAGGGCAGTATAGAAGGGAGGGGGAGGGTCTTATGATCGAATATGAAACAAAAGCTGTCACAAATCACAATTATTGTTTAAGTCATACAACCAAAAATATATCATAATCAAACAAAAGTATATTGGTGTGCATCCATTGGAATATCAATACCTACCTTTCCATGAACTCCATCGGCTCTCTGTGCATGAAGGAGATCCATCAAATAGCTTCTCTTGTCATTCCCATGAACAAATTCAACTCTTTGAACTATTAAGTCCGTACTTGAACCAACCCGTCCAACAGTCAAAAATATGTAATTGGAAAGAAAATCAGAAGCCAGTCTCTACAATGCCAACAATCAGAAGTTCAGAAGATTACGGCTAACAATGTAAGCAAGAATGTAAAATTTCTTCCAATAGCATAACACTAATTGCTTCATAATGTATGTACCGAGGAAGTAAATAATTCATGGCATTTACAAAACCACGCTCAAGAATCAAATATATTTTTCATGTTAGTTTTAACAAGTCTCAAATTTATGCTCACTTTCCTTTGAGACAACTTTTTTCATAGTTCTTTCCAAACTAACATTAGGTTCAAACTCAAACAAGTCAAAGTTAGAAAGGAAGAAACCCCGTAAATCACATGATGTCACAAAACAATAAATAAAACAGTCACAATTAAGAGTTACCATCAGCATTTAATTACTGCACAAGACTAATAAGAACTGCATTTCTAAATGTGAGTTTATTCATTGAAAACTTCTAAGAACAGGTTTCAACCACATAAATTTGACGTTACTTCAAGACAAATATGTGGGAAAAGAAAAAACGACAATCAGAAAAACCTTAAAAAATAAATGACAGCAAATCCAAAATATAGCAACAAAGAGAATCATCTACAATAACAACCTGTATCTCTTTTGGAAAGGTGGCACTAAACAGCATTGTCTGTCTTTCGCCACGAGGAGGCATATCCATTTGTTCCACTATCTTCCTAATCTGAGGCTCAAAACCCATATCCAGCATTCGATCTGCTTCATCAAGAGCCAAATATCTAATCATTTGTAATGAAACTTTGGCTCTCTCAAGCAAATCAACCAATCTTCCGGGAGTTGCCACCAGAATATCAACTCCTTTCTCAAGTTCACGAAGCTGCACACAAATTAATTAGCTGCAGGACCACTTCATAGAAAATATATCTACATTATAGCAAATCCAATAAAATCAACTGAATAATTTAAAAGAGGTGTCTGACTAAATAGGGGATACAAATCTCAAATCTCACTGATAATAATTCTTTGTACGTAAGGGTAACTAGAAAACAAATCTTCTTTCCCCAATTGCTTTACATGTTCAAGCCCAGTCCTGGGCCAAAGCCACCTAGAGCCTCAAAATTGAGGGGCCTCAGAAAAATTGGAAATTATTTCAGTTTCTTCAATTTCAGCTTCTTCCACGAGCAGTCTTTCACCTTTCTGGTTCTCATTGTCGTCATCATTTTGTTTACTTGTCCCAAGCCAACAAGGTCTCATTTTTAGTTCTTGAGCTCACTGCACTGAGTGGGTAGAGTGTAGAGTTTGAGCATTAAGCAGAGAGAATTTATCATTGGTTTGAGACTGAGACAGAGATCAGGGAAGACATTGTGGCACGTGTCAGATATCATATAAATTCTAAGTCATTAAGTAATCATGTCTTGGCGGACTGTTTAGTAGAAACATATAATGACCCCCACAGCCCCACCTGTCTTTATTTTACTTTGTTTTTATTTTTAATTTTTTTGCAATGACGGATCCCCTGGTAAATATTTTGTTACAATATAAATTATAAACAAAAAATTTTACCCATTTATTCTTTAGACTCGCAAGTTGTATCCATTTATCAAGCACTCAACCAAGATATTGAACCACCCAAATCATCAAGCTATTGGGTCACAGATCGATGGATCAATGTTTATACATAAGAATTTTAGAAATTTTTGTTGAACTTGTTGACCTCTAAAAAAATTATTTTTTATAGCCAACAGAAGGATTTCCTATAGGATTTTGACAAGGTGTTGCCCCTTTTGAGGGTTTTGGATGTGTGTTTGGTAAGTTTTGTTTGAGAAGAAAGGAGATGAGTTTTTTGGCTTTAGTTTGACCGGAAAATGCACTTCAATTGGAGAATACTAGGATTTCCAAGAATGTCGACCCCTAGTTTTGCCTTCATTCAAGGCAATATTTTATTTGAAAGGAATGTATCTTAACTAAGATTTGATTAGTTTGATTGCTAATTTTGCATCTAAAAATGTGAAAAGGCTAAATATTATGCTAGCCTAATATCTCTAGCTGTGAGAAATGTTTTATTTTACTACTCTATCTTTTGGATGGTATTAGATTTTCGTTTAAATATATTAAAATATTTAAGTATTGCTACGCTTGTTTTAAAAAAAAAAATTATGTTTAACGACTTCATAATAACTAGTCACCTAAGATCTCAAAATTCTTAGGGACGGTCCTCTACATATTTCTAGCTTCAAATCCATTAAATCTAATCTGAGAGCACATTGATGCTGCCAAAAAGATAAATAAATTAATAGCCATACGAGAAATGCTCCTGGGTTTATTAATCCACCACTAAAACAATGAAGTAAATAAAGAATGGGCGGAAGTAGAAGATCACATAAAAGAGGACAGTGGGTTTTGACAATTAAACAAACATTTATGATGGCTAAAACACTTATGCTATCACATCCTATGATGCTCGAACTCGGGTACGGGTATGTATTTAAATGTCGAATCCATTATATTCTAAAATATAAGATACAGGGACATGACTAAAAAGAGTCCAAATTTCGGATATAGATATGTGGATATGTCTTTCAAACTTCAATTTTTTTTATTAACCCAAGATGTCATTTTAAATAGA
>CAIGRL010017034.1:0-11444 GCA_903798325.1 Fraxinus xanthoxyloides | reverse complement strand
CGCCCCCAAAAAAAATAAAAAATAATAATCTGCACACAAATACTAAGCACGAAATCGGCACATATCTCAATAGTTCAAAAGAATGGATCAACCACCTCAAAACTATCATTTCAAATTGTTGAGTGATTGTATTTTCAATTGTGTCTAATTTCAAAATTAATTCAACCTATTATATAAATGTAACCAACCAAAAAACATAGTGACCGCTGTGCTCAAAATTTTACAACTTCACATGAATAATTATCAAAATAGCTAAAGTGGCATTATCTAGTCACAATTTATGAATCATAAAAAATTCTAAATAATATCATCATTAACGACAAAACTATCCAACTCAACAAACACGCATATAAAAAGATTTTTTTTTTTCGAATTTTTAATTTCTAGAAAAGCAAAAACATCACACACAAACAAATCAATAACGCAAAAATACAAAGTTACACTCCAAATATGGTATACACATTGTCCTCAGATGTGAGCATTAATACAGGCCTAACAAAAGTGTTTTTTTTTTTTCAATTGAAAGTGTTTTTGGGACGAGAGAGTTGAAATTTCTTGAAGTTTTGTAAATTATGAAATGAGGGGGATGTCAGGGATTTAAAACTCCGGACGACCATAGCCATGCGATCTCAAGACTTTAAAGCCTTCGATCACATGATTCAATGCATAGCTACCGTGTTAAGAATTTGTACGGACATGCAATCACAAGCTTGACTATCTATGCGATCGTATGGTTGAACCCTAGATTCATAAATTTTTTGGCATAATTGTCACCTTGAAGTAGGTATAAAATGCTCATACACCCGATAAAAAAAAAATGCTAATACAGATAAGATAAAAATTAATGAAACGTACAAAGTGTTAAATACAATCATATCTTACTACATGGAAAGAAGCAAATAATTAAAACACGAGTAAGGGCTAGAAAAATGGGTTGCCCACCATTGAATGCTCAATTTATAGTCTAGGGCTTGACTCTGACCGTGATTACTTTACTGTAGCTAGAAACATGTTGTGCTAGCCTTGTACTATTTACAATATAATGGTTTTCATCTTTTAGTGCTTCAACATGTCCATTTCCCCACATATTTCCCTTTCGAATGGACAACTTTCTTGATCACTCATCTCCTCATTATCAACCCTATACCATTTCTTGAGGTCGGATGGTTGCTTGGATGTTAACTGAATTTTGGTGGTTCACCCTACAGCACTGTTACGGACTTGCAATCACAAGCTTCACTATCTATGCGATCATATGGTTGAACCATTCATATAAAGAATTTAGGCACAATTGTGACACTTGAAATACGATCATAAGTATAAAATACTGATACACATAAGATAAAAATTAATGAAATATGTTTAAGTGTTAAATGCAATCCTAGCTTATTACATGAAATGCAAAAAAAACTTTAAACACATGCAAAGGCTAGAAAAATGGGTTGCTATTGTAAAATTTGATAGGGAATAGAGATGTACCGTCATACTTTTTATCTGAGGCTTGACTTTGACCATGATCACTTCATGATAGCTTGAATCATATTGTGCTAGCCTTATGCTATTTACAATTATCAGCTTTTAACACCTTCTTCTTTGCTCTCAAGATTTTAAAATAAATGTTTTCATCTTTGAGTGCTCCAACAAGTCCACATATTTCCCTTTTGTATGGGCAACTTTCTTGATCACTCATCTCCTCATCATCAACTCTACAACACTCCTTGACATTGGATGGTCGCTTGGATGTTGTCTACATACTGAATTTTGTTTGTTTATCCTTCATCCTCAAGATTAACTCACATTTCCAATATCAATTAAGGCTCGACTTATCGCTAGAAATAGTCGATCCAATAAGACTACAAAGTATGAGGGTATATCTCTATTCTCTATCAGATTTTACAATGATTGTTACTATATGCTAAACTTCATATTCTTTCGCTCAAAGTGTAGCAGTATATCTTTAATTCCTATCAGACTTTACAATGATTGTTACTATATACTAAACTTCATACAAAGTATACCAGTATATCTCTACTCCCTAGACTTTAAAATGATTGTTACTATATGCTATGCTTCATATTCTTTCGCTCCAACGAAAATAAAAATTACAAATCTATTCAATTATTGATCAAGTAAGCGAATACATTAATAACCTAACAATCATTCAAATGAAACAAGTATCTAAAGTCAAAATTTGGAAATTAAATTAAAATTTCAAAATATCAATAAAGCGGCGACAACGTATCATCAAATCATAATGACAATGTCAACAAAAATGCAATATATAATATTTAAAATTAACTATACGAACTTGTTCTCACTTGCCATTCTTTTATCTATTGTAAGACATCTCTATAGTGATACTCTATATAGGTATAACCTCCATGTAGTCGCAGAGATTTTCGATCCCAAATTGAACTAGTTATAAATAAGAATAAATTTCAAGTTGTAATAAGTTATAAATTTTGAAGTCTTGTCTTGGAAACAAGTTTAAGGTGTAATAAGCCCATATTTAACGTACATTCTTTAAAAATACATTATATCGAAACTCATTTTCAGATATACATTTTTCAATAAAATAATATTTTTCATCGTATCAATAACTTTTCTTTACTTTTTAACCATATATTTATCATCACGTCACTATTTAAATTACATTTTTCCCCAATAATATCCATCAAACACACCCTTAAAAATCTTGAAGTCTTATCTTAAATAAATTGTCTCCACATAGTAATAATTATATGTATATTGCATAGGTCGTGCTATACAATATATTTATAGAATTTACTTTGAGAGGAAAAATTACAGAGAATGCAAATTTTAAAACTTTTAAGATGACTTTGCATATTTTAAACACTAAATAGATACATGTACTAATTTTTTGAAACTATTTCTATATCTTTATCAATGTCTATAAATTAAATTTGACATACTCCATTAATTAATTATTAATGTATGGCATACTAGTCGAAATAATCCTTTATGTAACTACACATATATTAAGTAACAACTTCCTTGTAATAATAAAATCAGTTTAATTTATATTTAGCCTTGTCAAGGAGGCTCAAGTCAGAGCCACGTGGAAAAAAGTTATTGCAAAGATTAAGGTGGATGTTATGACACAAGCAATTATGGTAGAACTGAACTCATATGATGGAATTGAATCGGTTCGATGAGGTCAAGCCACTTCAACTTAGGCGCCTTGGGAGAGCCTTCATGAAAGATCCATTTGCAAGTGGGTGATGTGAGAAATCATTTAATAAGTGACTACTCAACCAAACAATTGAAGTCATACCTAAGACTATCAAGTCGTCAAAACATTAAATACAACACGACCTATGAATGATTGATTTATGTCTAAGACAAGAGATCCCAACGGCTAGGATGAGGTTACACGTCTCTCCATTCAACAACTCCTATTCATTATTTTCTACTATAAAAATGCACCTATTATATCCCTCTTTTTTTCTTGACAAATTTGTCACAAGCCTATCCCACATCCAATTATATAATTTACTCGATGAACTTGATCGTTGAAATGCCTCTGATCACCTCCCCCATCGCTAGAGTTTGGTCGTATGCATTAAAGGTTTGTCCAAGTGTGCGGGTCTACAACTTATGTGGATACTGCAAGAACTAAGCTTTGTCAGCCACATCATCCTTGCAAAAAGCAAGGTCAACAATTTCAACATTATGATTATAGAGTTGTTTGCCTAGAAAAAAATTGTATCCCCATTATAATAACTATTTCAAATGTCTATTCAATCTATGGCATAAGAAAGAGAACAAAACTTTCAAGTTTCAAGTATAATGATGAATTAAGCTGCTTGTATATTTCATTTGTATATCTTGATTGACATTTCATGATATAGAAAAATTGAAATCACTAATTGTTTTAATTGATATTCAAATCAATGGTAAAATTGTGTTCCACATCATGACATGTAAACAAAATCGTCAACAATGTCGTAAGTGTAGTAAAACTAATATAATCATCGACCAAAATCAAAAGGCATAACAGATTCTTAATATGAGAAAAGCATAATCACTGGTCAATAATCAATTGGCCTTTTTCAAATATAAAAGTAAAAACAATTTGACCATATTAATTGTGGTAGTAAAAGTAACATTTATTCACCATAGAGAAAGTAAAGAGGTTGTCGTGCTCTATTTCTTCATTATCTTTCTCTCTCTACATCGCTTTCCTTTCTCTCTCTAAACATGATTTCCATTTTGATACATGTGTCCTTTACAGTTTCCTCTGTTACCTGTAGAATCCCCTATTAATCTCATGTCATAGTCGCCGCCAGCAGCAAAAGTTGCCTGTATAATATATATATACACTCCACCCCACCCCCCGCCTACACCTCTCACCAGGCCTATATATGCACTCATATGGTATCTAACACCCTCCCTAACATTCAATACCCCTTCTACTTGGTCATCAATAATCAAGAAAGTTTGAAAGAACTATGAATGGTAGAAACTTATTTCCATCAATGTTCTTATTTTACCTATATAAGTTTCTGGAAAATAAGTAACTTATTTCGTATTTATCTTGTTTAGCAGATTATTACATGCAATTCCAGTAGCCCTTTTCACTTCAGATTTTCCCAGTT
This sequence comes from Fraxinus xanthoxyloides, assembly GCA_903798325.1. Classification (NCBI taxonomy): domain Eukaryota; kingdom Viridiplantae; phylum Streptophyta; class Magnoliopsida; order Lamiales; family Oleaceae; genus Fraxinus; species Fraxinus xanthoxyloides. The sequence goes on along the minus strand of CAIGRL010017034.1, from coordinate 6,825 downwards.
TCATTAATGGCTGAACAAAGCCCAGATTTTTACTCTCACAAACTCCCCTCCTCTTCCCAGGTAATACCTCCGTTTTTATAAATATATCTATACTATATCTCTATTATTTATATTAGGCTTTTGGATGTTTATTTCTCAGTTTGTATTTTAAAATATATTATTTATATTTTTTCTTATCTATACAGATACAGACATAGTAAGGTGTTAGACACAAATAGATATGCAATAGCATTTTTGGAGAGATATTTGATAGCATTGGGAAAAGAAACTAATCTTGTTCAATATATTGTCTGGTTTGGTCAAGTAGAATTACCAAAATATTGCAAGTGTTAGATTGGGTTTGGATAGCACCTAACAGTATTAAGGAGCGAAAGTAAGTTAGAATCTAATTTATTTTACCGTCTATGTCTAGTGATATCCTAATACTGCATGCCTAACTATCTTCTAGAAAGTGGGTACAAACTGCACAATTTTGAAAGAACTCGTTGTCATAAATCTATCTGGTTTAGAAGGGAAGAACTTCCATTAGTATCCCAGTTTCAATTCAAACTTTGTGTTGTAATGTTTTGTGGGTTATTCGAAAAGGTGGTGGAGGAGCTGAAGGAACTATGGTCAATGGCACTCCCAATAACAGCAATGAATTGTCTAGTTTACATCCGAGCCGTGGTTTCTGTCTTGTTCTTGGGTCGGCTTGGGAACCTCGAGCTAGCCGGAGGTTCCCTCTCCATTGGCTTCACAAACATCACTGGCTATTCTGTTTTAGTAGGTTTGGCTTCTGGGCTTGAGCCAGTTTGCAGCCAAGCTTATGGTAGCAAAAACTGGGATCTTCTGTTTGTCTCTCTCCACCGTATGATCTTAATACTTTTCTTGGCTATCATTCCAATCAGTTTTCTTTGGATTAATCTTGAATCCATCATGATTTTCATGGGACAAGACAAAGACATTACCTTAATGGCTGCTAAGTATTGTATCTATTCCCTGCCTGACCTGTTGACCAACACTTTGTTACAACCTTTGAGGGTTTATTTAAGGTCACAAGGGGTTACTAAACCTCAAATGTGGTGTACTTTCGTGGCTGTGATATTCCACGTGCCATTGAATTATTTTCTTGTGGTGTTTATGGGTTTGGGGGTTCCCGGGGTGGCGATGGCTTCGGTGTTGACAAACCTGCATATGATGCTATTGATGATGGGGTATGTGTACTCCTATGGGAGGTGGGAATGGAAATTGAAGGCGGGGATTGGTGGCGTGTGTGGTGGGTTGGGGCCGTTGCTTAAGTTTGCTGTGCCTAGTTGCATTGGAATTTGTTTAGAGTGGTGGTGGTACGAGATTGTGACGGTTTTGGCTGGATATTTGCCTAACCCTCAACTCGCGGTGGCTGCAACCGGGATACTCATCCAGACCACTAGCCTTATGTACACCGTGCCAATGGCCTTGGCTGGCTGCGTCTCAGCGAGGGTAAGTTTTTACTTGGATGATTCTCTACATAAAACTATAACCAGTCTATCATTTATATATACGTATGCAATAATGGACTCTACGTTTTTCAACTAGTCTTTTATGTTTCATGTACGTTGGGGGCAATTTGGCCAACATTCAGTAAATTTAAACAAATATATTTGAGGTGTGATGCATCAATTGGCTTCTCATTTGTTCACTGGAAGTCACATTGATTAAAACTTTATAAGGTGTTTGAATTATGCTTGTTAAGCCCTTTTATTTGTGATTAGAGTAACACTAACGCATTGGTTTTTATAATCTTACCACTCTGTTACATAATTAGAAAACAGGGATGTTCCATGTCACACATTAAGTATTTACCTAACCAAAAAGTGATCGCGTTTACATAACATTCTTCGGTTCTTTTACGATGGTATCACGGAACTCTCGTTCTAATTTTATCTTCTTGGTATGTAGTACAAGGGAGCATCATTATGTGTTCTTTGTGCATTATATTCTTGATCCTGGAGAGTAGTGGACTTTGTATGTTTCTTTCATCTTGGAGGGTTAATTTTTACGAAATGCTAGTTTGATCGAAATTCATAAATTGATTATCCATGCAGGTGGGAAATGAAATGGGAGCTGGGAAGCCGTACAAAGCAAAGCTGGCTGCAATGGTTGCATTGGCATGTGCATTAGTGATTGGAATTGTCAATGTTATTTGGACATCGATATTTCGGACAAGTTGGGGTGGTCTATTCACCAAAGACGAAAAGCTTAAATCTCTTGTAGCATCCGTTTTGCCAATCATTGGCTTATGCGAGCTAGGGAACTGTCCACAAACCACCGGCTGTGGCATTCTACGTGGTGCAGCCAGGCCAGTTGTGGGTGCCCGTATCAATCTTGGTTCGTTTTATTTCGTGGGCACTCCCGTAGCTGTCGGGTTGGCCTTCTGGCTCAAGGTTGGCTTCAGTGGGTTATGGTTCGGGCTCCTGTCGGCTCAAGCGGCCTGTGCCATTTCGATTCTGTATGTCATATTCAAGTGCATAGATTGGGAAGTGGAAACTTTGAAAGCATCTAAGCTAACTAGCTTGGAAATGAGCAAAAAAATTACTGATGAAGAGAAAAAAGGACTGTTAGTTTTAGAAAATGAGAACATTGATAATGCTCTCTAGGGCTTTTGTGTTGTCTGCCGTATGGGTTGGTGGGGTGGGTGGGGGGTGGTCTGTAATGTTTTGGTTCTGAAAGCGTGGGGTTCTGTGGTGACAGCACTTTTTTTATGACAGGCAAAGAATGTGATGGTGTCTCATACAGGTGTTCTATGACTTTGAGGGTAGACCATTATTTTTGTTTTATCCATATGTGGGATATGCTTTTGTGTTGTTCAACCTTGAACTTTTGTGACAGCATTGTCTTTGTTCTTAGTGCTACATATGCACTAACTTAGATTCCACTTATTGCAAAAGTATGATTCTTGTGGCTGAAAAAAAAATAGCGAAAGTTTGGCATAAACATGACATGACACTACATAGAACACGTTGTGTTGAAGGTACATGGGATGGGATAAATACAGATTTCGATCCATCGGTGGATTGCTGACGCAGAACGGTAAAACAAGAAAACTGGTATTCTATAAAAAACGAAACTTGTATTCAATTTCATGATAATGAAAACGTTCAAAAGCCTTTAAATAGGCATTACAAGAAACTTTAAAAGTATAGAATAGTAAAATATTCTAAAAATAGAGAAAACTCAAAACTGGAAATACGGAAATTAATTATTCGAAAGCCTAAATGAAGAAATTTGGCTAAAATTCCGAAATATCGGGCTTTGCCCCTAGTCCAATTCTTTGGATCGTTTCCAATCAGCCTGTCAAATTTCAGTTCATTCCGACACCGTCGCGACAAATGACAAAAATACCCCAGACGCGGTTTTTCTTTGTTAATTTTCAGTCCAGCACTACTACAANTTGTATTCAATTTCATGATAATGAAAACGTTCAAAAGCCTTTAAATAGGCATTACAAGAAACTTTAAAAGTATAGAATAGTAAAATATTCTAAAAATAGAGAAAACTCAAAACTGGAAATACGGAAATTAATTATTCGAAAGCCTAAATGAAGAAATTTGGCTAAAATTCCGAAATATCGGGCTTTGCCCCTAGTCCAATTCTTTGGATCGTTTCCAATCAGCCTGTCAAATTTCAGTTCATTCCGACACCGTCGCGACAAATGACAAAATTGCCCCTGACACAGTCTTTTTTTTTTTGTTAATTTTTTGTCCAGCGCTTCTTCAAACTCCAAAACTAGTTGTCCTACATCAATTGCTTTCTATGCTAAACACGATTTTGAGTAAGTTTAGATTTTTAGATGAGATAACTCAATATATAGTATGAGAACATATAGAGATGTTGCAACCAAGTTGATGCCATCTACTAATAAAAATTGCATGTATATGAGAAATTAATGAAAAATGAATTCGATCTTAAATAAATAAATAAATACATGTATCTCATTTAGTTCTTGTATGTGCTGTTTTATTTTAACATAAATGACAAACGAGACTTTCCAATAGTTTAGTAGTTAAAAGCAGAGTTTTAAAAAGCGTCTCGGAATAAACATCTCGTCTTAATAGTAAGTGGGAGATTAAGTGATCATGTGTCAAGTTGACCGTCTAAAGCTAGTCGTGCCTAGGCACACTTTATTAATTTTATTTTTATTTTTAGAAGCTTTTTATTTGACTAATTGTGGAAATTATTAAATAAATATAGTACGTTATAATTTTAAATATTTGGTACGTATTATTTTATTTATTAAATGATTTTTAAAATGATTAAAAATTTAAAATAATATTAAAAATTAGAAAACTTTTTTTATGCTTAGGCTTGCCTAGCTTGAAGCTTGACCTTCAAACGTAACCACATTTTATGTTTTTTAGAACGCTGGTTTAAATATACACAAATAAGATAGATAGATACAAGATATAATAGAATCATATCGCCCAAAATCTCTAAAAGGTAAAATTATTTATCTTTTTGCAATAATTTGATTTCTTGAAACTTCTTAGATGTGGGTAATGTAGAGGTGCTTATCCATGAGGCAATTACCTTGTTTGAGTGCTGAGAAGTGAGGTTAATCAAAAGAAAAGTGTCCTGTTTTAGTACAAAAGCAGTGGATAGGGATGGTTACTAGATTTGAAGTCATTTCAATGTCTTCCACTTGGCCGATGAATTGAGGAGGCAAATTTTCAAGAAATAGAGAAGTTGAAAACTAAGGAGGAAATTGAACAAGATAATTTATATCTGGTTGTTAAGTCCTTTTTTTCGTACAAAAATTACTTATATCATGATTTGTGCTTATATCAAGAATTCCACTATACTAAAAATTAAAAAAAAAAATTAAAAAAAAAATCCTATTTTCTACAATTAAGATCGTGAAATGAATAATGAAATCTATCTGTTTAATTATTCGCTACTAACAAATACACGAATGTGTTGCAATAGCAATATCTTAAGTTTCCCGTTTTCGAGGGAATGGGATTCTAACAAAGCTGTAAGTCAAAGAAAAATCACTAACACAATAGGATGTGTGTAGTAAAGCATCAAACACACACCATTTTAGCACAAACTTTGCCTTGGGATTTCAATAGAGGTAGCCAAATTGAGCCTCTCTCATCTTGATTTGAGTGTAGTCTTATCGTTTATATTAAATTCGCTTGAGAACTCTTATTAAATATTTGATTTCAGTACGCAATATTATGCTTTCATCACACATGTTTGGCTCATGTTTATAAACTGTTTAAAATAATTCAAGTACTACTTATTCATCACTAATTTTTATCTATTTAATTAAATCGTTAAAAATTCAATGGAGGCAGACAATTTGAGTAATCAATGGCTTTTGATCTGTATTTTATTGTGGGATTTATTTTTGTTCCATAAGTTCCTTTTAAAAGGGATTTTGGCTTTACAAGGCACAATATAGAAAGGGTATTGGGCATTTAGGATGCCAAAAGTGAAAGAAAATATAAAAGGGAATATATGGCAAAGTAAGATATCATGCTTCAACTTTATTGATATGCTTAGTACCTTCTACAATTTGTTATTGTTGGTACCTTTCACAAGTTTACGTTCACGAGAAGATGCGATCTTGAAGAATAAATTCTAAGTATATGTAACAATAGATTAAACGAATAGCCTTGACGACAAACAATTATTATTTTGTTTTTATTCCATTATCTACTATCATTTTTCTTTAGTAAGAGATTTGAATGCAGTTGAATATCATCGGTTATATTAATTTTGCACACAAGTCTTTTCTTCTCTTTTTAAGGAAGATAGTTATAAGAGGCTTATGCAGTTTGTGAACGTGAATAGAACTCGTGTGCAGTGTTTGACTTGATACACACAATTACACAAGGACGAAGTTAGAATTTCAAATTAGGGTAGATCGAAAAAGTTTTAAAACTTGTCCTCAATCGACCTCCAAGGATTACGCATTCTTCACTTGAGTTCAAGTCTTCATGTCTTATAAAAAGTAAAAGCTTGTACATTCATGGCCTAAATATATTGTTTAATTTGTTGGTGTTTATATTTTCAATAAATGTTCTTAATATTACATAGAACAAGCATAAATACTTCAAAACTATTGCACCGAGTTCCTTCCCCTTGAAGGACTTGTTAGTTCCATGTTTGGCCAAGCTTCAAAACTTACTTAAAAAGAAGAATAAGTTTTAGTAAATAATCTTTTTAATCTTAGCTAAGCAAGCTGATTTGAGACTTCAGTTAAAAAAGAGTTATGAAAATCTTGTCCTTCCAGATCCTAAGAAAAGTCATCTCAATGCTCTGAAATCTACTCTGAATATCGACCTAAATGCTTCACACAATATTCTGAATCATTATCAAGTACAGCTTTAATGGACGAAGTGCCCAATTCTTGGACTATATTACAGTCACAAGTGTTTGGTTTAGTTAAAAATACAATTTTTAGCCTGTTTGAGTCACATTCTTTCAAATTCATTTTTTCGTAAATTCGTTTTCAACTACTATTTTTCCTAATAAAATAATGTTGCACATAACCCTACTTACAAATCGACTCTAAAAAATGGGGCTCAAACAGATGCTCAAAAGATTCTAATAAAAGTTCATGAATGTGTGATAAAAAAATATTTATAAAAGTTGTGAATCCTATAAAATATTTGATTAGAAATTTGAGATTCGAAAAAAAAAAAAATTTAAAAATTTGGACCAAACATGGACTAAATAATCACTGAATTGAATACTAGTCCTTACCTCAATCCCTTGTCACATAAGTGGTAAAGTCCCATTATATCAAAGTGGGAGCTCCCATACCAATATTTTTGACATATAATTTTGATAAATAATCTG